>NDXB01009602.1:7448-22081 GCA_002631895.1 Agapornis roseicollis
AAAAAAAAAAAAAAAAAAGGAAAGAAAATGAATCTTGGTTTGGTCTGCAGTACCAATCCGGTAATTGTGCTCTTCTTGCACTATAAATTGATCATAATAATTAGTCACAGCTGAATTCTCTATTGCAAGTCCACCAACTTCAATGTTACATAGTATTGATTTGCCAGCATTAATAGATTGCAGACGTCCAGCTCACTGACTTATGGCTGTTGATGGAGTTTGTCTGACAGATGTCCTGGCCACTATCCACATTCCTCCTGTTCTGAAAAACAGAGGACATGAACATGCATGTCTGCTGAGCCAAGCCCTTTCGTAACCTTTAAATTTATTTTCATTTATTTATTTTGGAAAGATGTCAGCAAAATGAAGTTTGTGTTGTTGCTGAGAGACTTATGTATGCTAAAATCAAATATAAAGTATTCAATACTGCCCTTTTAGTTTTTGCTACATATTCACAGCCTGATTAATTACATAGCTGCAGTGTGGCTCAGGTCACAAAATTATTCAACAAAAAGAAGACAAAAGTTTTGAAGGGAATAAGTAAAGTTTATTTTGAGAGTTCAAATGGGTAAATGCCTATTCCCAATTCAAACCTGAAAATTCAGCTGTTTTAAATCTTTGACTTAAATATTATCTTAATTTCAAAAGGAAGAACAGAAAACATGGAAAGGGAAAACCAAACTTTTGGCAGGAACATGACTAGACAGTCACTGGGGTAAGGAAAACAAAAAGAGTTTGCTGTCTCCAAAATATGGCATGATCTCACAAATGTCTTCACTGCTGTTCTTTTGAAGATAACTGCACAGAGGTTAGGAGTGCTGTGGAAGACTCCCCATAGATCAATGAATAAGCTATTTGAAGAACTAAGTGTGTGTGCACGTGTGTCAGAAGAAGGCTAGAAAGGTCTTGTTCAGATTCTTGTGTTTTTTCGAGACAGTTGCATTGCTGGGAGCCATTGCCTTGGACCCTGCACAGATGTTTTTCCTGCTATGCAGAGAGGAGGAGGCTTGGAAGTAGATAATCTTTTAAGGTCCCTTCCAACCCAAACCATTCTATGATTCTGTGATACCTCACAGACACTGTTTGCTTTTGTTGAACATGAGCTCCCTGTTTTTCTGAGCGTGGGGGAAGGTCTTATGTTGCATGTGATCAAGAGTCAACATTGAAAATAGGGAGAAGACCTTGTACTATAAAATATGTGACAGTGAATCAGGCCAGTGTACAGTCTCAGTAGCTTGATCCCTTTGATGTTCAGTACCAGCTGCTTCAGACTAAGATGTGAAAACTACTATAATGCACCTTACATCCTGTTTTTTCCAATTTTAAAAATTGACAAGGTCTATTTGTTCCTTTTCCCTAAATCACATCTCACTGGTTACTTTATAAGCCTTTAATTCTTACATTTAATATTTTAATGGCTCAAGTACATATTATCTGTTCGGGAAAAAAAAAATAAGAGTGAAAAACATCAACCTATAGGTCTAGTATATTCCTTTGTTCTCTTGGAAACAGTGGAAGCATACCTTGCTGGCTAGTAGCTGTCACACAATAATAATTCTTATAATTTTTCCTTCCTGTTTCGACTAAAAGAAATATGCTTTGGGATATAACATAACCTTCTAAAAATAGGTTAACATACATGTTAAAATGTGAAACCTGGTGTTTAAAGATCCCACTATGACAGCTTAAGTACAGCCATGCTTTTTCCTAAACTCTAGGATTTTGGGGTTTGTTTTTAAACTTTCCTTAGCAAAACATTTGCTATATAATTGCAGTTATTTTTTCTAATATTTTTACTAACATTTTCAGCAACTGTCATTTATGCTTTAGGAGAATCAGAATGAGGTCATCCAGTAATCAGAATGAATATTTAGAAGTTCTTATACAAAACCATTGACATGTTGACATGGAACAAGTTCATTCCTAAGGCTTCAACTGAGATCTCCAAAACATATATTTAAAAGACAGATATGACATATCATAGAATCATAGAATAGTTAGGGTTGGAAAGGACCTTAAGATCATCTAGTTCCAACTCCCCTGCCATAAGCAGGGACACCCCACACTAAACCATGCCACCCAAGGCTTTGTCCTACCTGGCCTTGAACACTGCCAAGCATGGAGAACTCAGAACTTCCTTGTGCAACCCATTCCAGTGCCTCACCACCCTAACAGGAAAGAATTTCTTGCTTACATCAAATCTAAACCTCCCCTGCTTAAGTTTTAACCCTTTACCCCTTGTCCTGTCACTACAGTCCCTAATGAAGAGTTCCTCCCCAGCATCCCTATAGGCCCCCTTCAGATACTGGAAGGGTGCTATGAGGTCTCCACGCAGCCTTCAGGCTAAACAGTCCCAGCTTTCTCAGCCTGTCTTCATATGGGAGATGCTCAAGTCCCCTGATCATCCTCGTGGCCCTCCTCTGGACTTGTTCCAACAGTTCCATGTCCTTTTCATGTTGAGGACACCAGAACTGAACATAATACTCCAGGTGAGGTCTCACAAGAGCAGAGTAGAGGGGCAGGATCACCTCCTTCAACCTGCTGGTCATGCTCCTTTTGATCCTTATGTCCTAGACCATTTCTAACACTGCTGTCATTTATGAAGTATTATATTGTAATATTTCTGTATTGATTTATACTTTACTTTACTAAAATGTATTCCTGTATTCACTTTGCTGCTATATATAGGGTAGTCTCATCTCCGAGTCTTTGTGAGATCTGTATTTTTTTTCACAAACTGAAATTTTTGGAAAAACTGTTCAAATGAGATTTAGTCATAACTGTGTCTTACAGATCACCTTATCTTGGTTAAAAAAGGTAATCTTTTTATGACTGGTTTTATATCCTTCATCTGAGTTTCCTATTTCTATATTTTGCATTCTGATCTAAGAATGGCAAAAAATCTGCCTCTTTCAATGAAGTTTTGCAATTACTTACAGTCCCGATAAAAATAACTTTTCATGTTGGCACCCTTTTTAGGTTATACTAAAACTATACTGTTTAGACAAAAGGGTTACTTTCTTAATGTTAAGGAAAGCCTGCCTTTGCTCTTCTAGCCATCATCACGCTTTCTGGAAGGCAGCTGCTATGAGTAGCAAAAGGGTTAACAGGAATAAAAAAGGGCTTACAAAAGCATAAGAACAAAATAACTAAAGCATCGTTTTGTGGTAGGAAAGAAAAAGAGATAGTTTTTAATAACCACAGTTAGACAGCTCTGCCAGGGTATATGTCATTTTGAAACAGAGTTAAAGCTGAAGCTGCTAAAGGCATAAAACAAACAAGGCATTTGGTGTCTAACATTTCAGTCCAACGTATGCTCTTTCATGTTTAATTGCTTGATTACAATTTACTGTACATTTTAATGGCACATACTCTGAATCACTCAAGCTAAAGCAGTGTATGATACTGTGGTGCTCACTGCATTTTCCCAGTCTAGGTGGAATTCATTAATGTGCCTAATCAAGCAAATGAAATGATCTTTTGTGCCATTTGCTCTGTTCCTTCCTGGTTTTCTCAACCAAGTAGCATCTACGGGGGACTTAACAGTTTTGCAAGTAAAAAAGGGAAGGAATGACAAATGAGTAATAAGCTAATTTTTTGTGGTATTAAAAATGGCAAAAATACTGTTTGACAGTATTGATTAATCCAGCATTTAGCAGGAACCAGCAGATTTCCATTTTTCAAATACGATTACCTGATTTGTTAACTATTGATTAATCTTTGTCACTGAAGCATGCTATAGACTACACAATATTGAACTTCCAGATACTCCTTCAGGGCAATGTTTAAACCTTGTTGATGTTCAAGAAATTATTTTACCATTAATTAAACTGTAAATCAGTAAGTCAGTTCCTACCACCTTTTCCTTTTTTCCTTTTCCTTTATTTCCTCTTTTCTTTCCCCTCTTTCCTCTTTTCCCTCTTTCTTTTCATGAAATAGAATGCAAAAGTTACATTGCTTGTTTGGAAATTTGCATGCTTTGATTTGTAGTAAATCCATTATTTCAATATAGACAGCTTACTACAACCAAACAGGTAGAAGACTGGTAGGGACATACTTTTGTAGTATGTTATGGAACTCACCAGGTTTTGTTACACTTTGATAAATCATGATGCATATTACAAATGAGAGTTACAATCAGATTTCTCTTTTTCTGGGTTCTAGTCATTTTTTAAGGACTTCACTTAAGGACATCATTGGTAGTGTTCAAATTAAAGATTGGCTGTAGTCAGATCAATAAGTATTTTATAGACTTTCATTAAAAGTGTCACCAGCTGTTTTGGATGATACACTTCAGAGAGAAACAGGACTTGTTAGCTGTAGAATGAGTAGCTGTGTCTTTCCACCTCATTAGTCCATCAAGAGTGCCCTCATCAAGGGGGGAAGGGAACATGAAGACCCACAACCTCATTGAAACTGAGCACGGAAGGTAAAGTGTTTCAAGCAAAGTAGTAGTAAAACTGTATTTGACTTCTATGGGAATAGTCTAGAACCTGTAGGAAATGCCAAATTCCTTCCCTGAGTTTCTGCAGAGGTGATGGATTGTTTGTTGCAATGAAGCTGGTTCCAGAACAGATCATATTCCTTGCTCTTTACTGGGAAGTGCCTAATGCAGGATTAGATTGTGTTGTCTGCACTAGCTACTTTCTCCTCCAAAACAGTAGCCAGAGGACTGGGACTCAAATCCCAGAGCAAAGTAGAAGGGGAGAACCTATAGAACTGAGCAGTGGGGCGGTGTTGGAGGCTGAACCTGGGTCTAGCCATAGGAGGCAGTGTGCCACTGCAATGGTTCTGGTAAGGGATAAGGGTTAGAATAGTTCCTGTTTACATCACTGTTTGCACTTGGACTACAGCTTTTTTGCAGTCTGTAGACTTTTATCCCATTGCTATCAGGCCATATGAAACAGAATACGGTTTTATATGTGGTTATCCCCTCATCTTCTTTTACAGAGGAAGCACCCATGTGTCTAGAGTGAGCTACCTTGTTTTCACAGGGAATTTTTTTCATGGAAATTTTCGTGTGATAGCATCTTGCCTTTCTACACAGGTTGTACAGCCCTGTGTGGAAGGAGAAAGCCACAGAAATGTACTAAATGGACAGAGCAGGTAGCAGTGGGGGTTGTGGTGGTCATTCATGCTGCCTTGGACCAGGCTTTGAGAGAATTCTTACCTAGAAACCACATTAACCCTTATGGTAAGGATGCTTTATCTTTGCTGTGTGAGTGTCTGACATGTAGACTTCTAATACAGATCCTGGTTCTTTTATGTTTATTTTATTTCCTTAGGGTCAGGGTGTGTGCTATTAAATGGAGATATAGAAAATGGAGGTACTACTCACACATAGCAGTCTCAAAATGTAATCTATTTTATGTATATAAAAACAAAAAAAAAATCTCCTTTCTTAACAGTGAAATTATAATGGGAGCAGTGAAGGAAGGATAATTAAAAACTCAGTGAACTTCATTAAGTGGTCTCTTATGATGAATGGAAGACCAAGCAGAAGCAGAGTGGTGTTTTGAGAGTATTCTTCATTTGTAGCTATGTGAAAAGAGGTATTCTGCCCTTCTGATCCTGTGGGCAGGCAGGGTACTGAGCTATGCAATAGTCCTGCTATACATATTGTTTTTAAAAAATACAATTTTTGCACATTTCATACCGCGGTTTTTGAGATAAACACAACAGAATGGAGAAATGTTTGATCATGTACAAGGACGTATGCACCATCCTCCCAAATACAGTCAGTGTGGCTAACCTTATGTCTCCTAGCACATATCATATTTTAGCCACAGTGCTGTGAATAGCCTAAAGCAAAGTATGACTGAGTAGTTATGCTTTTTCTCTTAGATTATTTCTCCGGTGATGTACTCACTAAGGCTCAATTCCACAAGCATAATCAAGGAGTAGTTTTACTCATTGAGCCTTTACTGAGCAAGTGAAGCAATTAAATAATCAGGTATGTTTAAGCTTTCTTATGCCATCTGTTTATACACACATTTTCACAAAACAGGCTACAAATTGTTTTTCAAAGGTAAATAAAAATACTATGATTTCTGGCCTCTGGGTGCCCCTTTTAAAGTTTAAAACATGCTTCTGAAGCCCAGAAGGAGCAGAAAGTGCTGTCTGTTCATTCCTGTAGCACAAAACTTCTGATCGGAGAGCCTGATCCTGTCCCATCTCGCTTCATACACAGTGCCTGCCTGCTGCTGAGGCAGATGAGTGCTGCTGGTCCTTTCCATCATCCTGTGTCCCCCATGGCACTTTCCCTTTTTTCATGGCACTTTTCCCTTCTTTCCCTTGCCCCTCGTGTGCTGGCAAGTCTGGTCTAGAGGTGTGCTTGCCCACTTCTTTCTGTTTTCAGTGCACAGAGATTCCTTTTGCATAAACTGGTAAGTCAGGACCCGCCATTTGTATTTAAACTGTCGGGCACACAGCAAAAAGTGGGACAGGATAATCATTCTTAATTTCCACTTTCAGGCATAATAATCACAATCCTTGAAGCTCACTGGAACAGAATGGGTTTTCCAGCATACAGTACAAATCAAATTTAAAAGCATAGCTCCAATTAGTTCAACTGGTGTGTCTGATTTTCTCCATGCTGAACATATCTGTTGCATTCATCTCAGATCCACTCAATTTCTACTTGCCATTGAATTTTTCTCAATCGACCAAAGTCCAGTTTTGCCTACTGTAGTATAATTCTGGCTACCAGAATTATACTGTTACCAGAAAGCAGCAAGAGTAGTATTCCTTCAAAATTAAGTAATCCAGGAAAAATCCAGGAAATCAAAGCCTGTGCTCACTCATATTGGGGCAATTTTATTGGCAGCTGTAAAACTCTATGGTTTTAAATCCTGGCATTAAATTCCCTGCTGTTAAAGTCACTCAGTAGGTGAATGTGAAGTCTTTTTATATGTTCCCTGTGTAGCTGTGTCCAGTTTCTGTCAATCTTGAAACAAATCTCTTAGCAGCAAAGAGGACCTAATACTGCAGGTTCCTACTTCTTAATGCCAGTGTGGTCAAAGTCCCTCTTGGCTCCCTCTGTCTCATGTGTCAGGATTGTTCTATGTAGATGTGTTGAAGATGCTGGTGTGGTTTATCTTCTGTCCTATCTATCTGGTCCTGGTCTTCCTCACTATGAAAAGTAAAAATCCTGGGTTTCGGTGTGATGGACAAATGCTGTAATATCTTGCTAGTCATGCTTAGAAAGGCTTTTAGGGGGGTTAGCACAGAGGATTAACTTAGTACAGCATCTGTACAGCTTCTGTTACAACAAGGATAGAATTTTGCAGAAGCCCAGGTGTTTGTGTAGTTTAAAATTACAGATTAATTCCTACTTGTCATAATCCTTATGCTATTCTGTCTACAGAAGCATTATGTGCTTCTTCAAGGGTGGAGACACATTAAGAAGGTATCTGGTATTTTTTAAACCTATTGCAGGTAGTTTATAAGAGGAAACAAAAATAATTATTGCAACTCTGCTGCCAAAGCTCCTAACTGTTCAAGGCATTATGGTAGTACTGAACTGGAACGGCTGTTTTCTAGGGAAAGATTATTTTGGCCAAAGAGAACATATATGACAGCAATTAATATTGCAGCCTATGCCATTTAGTTCTCCTGTATGACTTTGGTTTGCATTTCACTATGTCTTTATTGACTTATTTGAATAGTAATTATACCATGTGCCAGAATAGGATTGTGTACATAGGAATCACTTTCAAATACGATTTAAAGGCCACAGACATGTTCCAAAAACCTGAGCTCATTACTGAATACATTAACACAAACGAATTGCAAAATGCATTAACAAATCTGTAGAATCTTTTTAAATTTAAACCCTCTAGGACCGTGGAAATCTGGAACAGTGAAATCAGTTGTGACAGCATTACTGTCCACATGTTTGCAAAGTCTCAGTAATAGTATAACTGGAAAGAAGCAGTACTTGCACTTATACACCATAACTATTAAAAAGAGAAAGGGAAAGCTAAGAATAATTGAGAAGCCAGAGAGAGAGAGAGAGAGAGAATACATTAGCCAGAGCAGGATAAATGTTCAACTAATGTCAGTCTGCCAGGATGGGAAAAGCTCTAAATGTAAATCCACATAATTCTCTCAGATCTCTTCTCTACAAATTCACATTAGTCATGAATACCAAATACACTGATTAAAAGTACATCTGTAAGCTAAGAAGGCCAGAACAGAAGGAAAAAACCACCTTGGTAAGATCATCCACTGGTATTTGATGACATAGTTTCCAGACCAAGCAAATAAAACAAAACACAAAAAAAAAAGAAGTAAAATCTGTAGAAATCGTGTCTCCTGTACAGCTTCCTAATTGCTAGCAGACATTTTTTCCCATGGTTCTTTAGAGAACAGATGGTGTCCCTGTTATTTGTAATTTGGTTGCAGTACTGCAGAAAAGAGTGTAATGCTGCAAGTTATTACATTTTAAATTGTGCTTTTCCATTGCACCAAGATTATGCATTGTAACATCCATGTCCAGGCCTTTTTCTCATTATTTTTAATATTTTAATATTTTTTTTTCTTTCTTAAGTAGGAAATGCTTGTTAAAAGGATCAATGCCCTACCAAGACAGGAGATAAATAATGAAAGTGAGCTTCAGCTTAATCTTCATTCTTCTGTAGTTTTTTACAGAGATAGTTAAGACAGATATTTCACATCATGTTTATGCTGAAAGCAAATGGGAGTATTTGTAGTGCTTTAAAAAAATGATTACATGACCAAAGTGACAGAGCGCGTTATATTATTTCAAATGAGGAATGATATTCTAATGCACACTGGTACATGTGGGCAAACTATAATGGTATTTCCTGGCAATTCAGAAAGGTATTTTTGCCCTTTTGCAAATACAGCTTTATTTTTTTTTTTTTTTTAATAGGCACAGACTTTTTTCTCCCTTATCTCCTTCAGCTTCAGCACTACTGCTCTGGGGGGTTGGAGGAGGTATGGGTTGGTGCTTGGTCAGGTGGTGTGGGGTGAGTTATCTGTCGGTGGGTGGTGAGATGCTGTATTCTCTTCCCTTGTTGTTTCCTTTATCATGGTTATTATTATTATTGGTGGTAGCAGCAGTGATTTGTGTTATATCTTAGTTACTAAACTGTTCTTATCTCAACCTGTGGGAATTGCATTCTTTTGATTCTCCTCCCCATCCCTCCAAGAGCAGGGGGAGGGCAAGAAAGGGGGGGGCTGAGTGAGTGAATGAGATGCATGGCTGGGTTTAAACCATGACAAAAGGGGCTATGCATGATTAGAAGCAATTCCATTGTCCCATCAGAAATAATACTAATAAGCTTGAGAAAATTGACAAAGGTGATGTTTCTCCCAGTAAGAAGCTTGATCCATTTAGCTTATCAATGAGAGACCAAAAGGGTGATGTTTCATGTTCCAGAGAAATATTGGTGAAAACATTTATTCTAGTAGATAATTACCTAATTAAGCAGAAAGGCATGAAGTGTTCTAATGAATGACGTCTTCAATCTAATATATTAAGTCTTGAAATGAGATATGATTTTAAAATGCTTAGAATGATTAACCCTGAGAACAGCTTGCGCAGGTATTCAGCAGATTCTCCTTCATAAAAAGTCTTTAAATTGAGCTGTTTGCATGTCTTTCTGAAAGCTGTTTTGTACCTAACAGGAGGTTAGGGACTTGATCCAGAGGCGGAGTTGTGTGTCTGCATACTGAGCTAAACATGGGTCTCTGCCAGTCTCTCCCAGCATTTCGAACATCCATCCCTGGAGCAGGGTACCTTTTGTAGCTTGAAATCTCATGGAGAATTTAGGGTCAGGGAAAATCAAGGCCTCCCAGGTTAAGTTCTCTTTGACGCAAGGACAGGGTGATGGCAAACCATGCTGAGACTTGGCACATGTAGAAACTACTCACTGAGAAGTGGTTGAAAGCAGCTTTTTAACTTGAGTGAGCACTTCTGGATCAATTTAAGCGTGAATCTGAGTGGGTTGTTTACTGAAATGATTTTTGGTGACCGTTGTTCTCACCTGTTTGTTTCAGCCTTCCAGAACAAGTGACCTCAAGCTCAGCCTGCCTGTGGTAAACACTCAGAGTACATTAGCTCTGCATTAAAACCAGAAGGCATGATGTACAGTCCTGTTTCATGTGGTGTCTTGGCAGAGCTGTGTAGTTGCCTGTCCCAGGGCCAGACAGGAGCTGCCATTGCAAGTGAGCAGTGGCTGAGGCTGCCCTGCCATGCAGGTCTCATAACTTGCTGAATGGGGCAGAAGACCCGGGTCATGCATCACATAAAATCATAGAGTCATTTAGATTGAAAAAGACTGACAAGAATCGAGTCCAACTGTTAACCTAACACTGCCAAGTCCATCGCTAAACCATGTCCCTAAGTGCCACATCTGCACATCTTAAATACCTCTAGGTATGGTGACTTAACCACTGCCCTGGGCAGCCTGTTCCAATGCTTGGCAACCCTTTTGGTGAAGAAATTTTTCCTAACATCCAATCTAAATCTTCCCTGGCACAACTCATTTCCTGTTGTCTTACTGCATGTTACTTGGGAGGAGAGAACGACTACCATCTCATTCTGTCCTCCATTCAGGTAGTGGTAGAGAGTGACAAAGTCTCCCCTGAGCCTCTTGAGTCTGAAAAACCTCAGTTCCCTCAGCCACTCCTCATAACACGTGTGTTCTAGACCCTTCACTAGCTGGTGTGTGTGCATGGCACTCAATTGAAAGCATTGCTGTAGAAACCTGCATGAAACATGGAAGGAGGGAGGGATGGCTGTATAGAGAAGAAAGCTTGGAAATGTGTGCATGTGTCTCAGAAGCAGACTGTAGATGCAGCTCTTATTGTGAAAATATGCCTTAATAAGGAATTACTATTTTTTTTTTTCCCTTCAGTTCTGGTGCTTAGTGCAGGAAACAGTCACCCTTCTGTAATCAGTAGAAGTGATGTAAAAAATTATGCTGGTCTAAAGCTTTTTTAATTAATGGCAAAGCATTTTGATTTTTTGTTTTTCTGAGCAATAAAAATAGTGGTGGGATAACTACATCTAGATATTACTAAGTACTGATGACATCAGGAAGTGCTGAGAATGAATGAAATGTGAAATTTCAATCTTATGCTTAGTTTGATCTTATGATTCACTGAAGTATGTAGCAACTGCAGTGGTCCTGGATAGTTGCCATCATAAAACAAAGTACTGTAACTATTATTTGAATGTGTAAATGACAATCAGCAACATGCATCCAAATTGGCATTAAAATTATTGTTGTGGTTTAAACTCTGTCAGTCACGCAGTCTTGCTCGCTCACTCCTCCCCCCTCTCCCCCTTTTCTTCCCTTTCACCTGCTCCGGGAGGGATGGGGAGCAGGATCGAAATAATGTAACTCCCACAGGTTGAGATAAGAACAGCCCGGTAACTAAGGTATAACACAAATCACTACTGCTACCACCAGTAATAATGATAAGGGAAATAACAAGGGAAGAGAGTATGATACCACCTGCCGACCAATAACACCCAGCCTGACCAAGCAGTGATCCAGCCCTTCTGGGTAACTCCCAGTTACATCCTGTGCATGATGTGCTGTGGTTTGGAATACCTCTTTGGCTAGTTTGTGTCAGGTGTCCTGTCTCTGCTTCCTCCCAGCTTCCCCTTCTCCCTGGCAGAGCATAAGACTCAGAAAGTCCTTGGTCAGACTAAACATTACTGAACAGCAACTAAAACCATTGGCGTTATCAGCGCTGTTCCCAGGCTGAAAGTCAAAAACACAGCACAGCACCAGCTACTAAGGAGAAAAAAATTACTGCTACTGCTNTGAGCAGCAACTAAAACCATTGGTGTTATCAGCGCTGTTCCCAGGCTGAAAGTCAAAAACACAGCACAGCACCAGCTACTAAGGAGAAAAAAATTACTGCTACTGCTGAACCCAGGACAATTATCATCTTCATACTTGGGCTGGTAGGACCACTATAAAGCAATTTTCTGCTGTCCGTCCTCTTCCTATGCAGTGAACTGGGATTGAATGCTGTTCTCTGGGGCTGCTAATTCCACACCAGCCATGAATGCAGAAATGTTTTTGATTTAAAAGGTAGTGTCAAGGTGAAATTTTTCATTATGGGGGCAGGGTGGAAACAGTGGGGGAGGAGAGACTCAAAGAATGCAGTAATTGAATTAATGAAAGTATAATGAGAGGAAAGAAGGCTGTGTTTTGCTTCTGATTGACTTTTACCACGTCCCTTTCAGTCACAGAAAAATGTAATGTTCCGCTTTGTTCTGCAAATATTGTCAAGATCATTCACTTACCCTTTTTAAGTTATTATAAGGCATTCATGCAGTGGATTTTTAATTAAAAAATAAAAAGTAAGGCTCAGCCTTTTTTATTTGGACTACTCAGTTTGCATTTCAATCTTTTTTTATGGATGTCTTGTTGAACCCATAGTTGCATGTCATTTACTTCCCCTGCATCTACCCTTTGGCATGATTTGAAATGAGAGTGGAGATGTCTCATTCAAATTCAACAGGCTTTTCCATCTGAAAATTCCCACACACCTTTTTCTTCAATTCAGTTGTACAGGAGCAGAGAAATAACACTTGCAACAACAGAGGCAGTATTCATGAAAAAACGAAACTAGGCGCTGATTGCGAGAGATAGAGCCCACAACAAGCCTCTTTGAGTTATATGGTTCTCACTGATTTAATTCCTGAAGGAGGAAAGAACTCACAATTAAACTGCATGGAAATTGGAGGGTCTTCAAGACTGCCTGTGTCATATCTGGTCTCAGAGTTATGTAGCAACATTTACCTCCTTGCTGAGTTTTCACTTCCAAGCAGTTTAACTGTACATATATGTCTAGTTTATTGCTTATTTTACTTTTCTTTGCCTTTTTTGCATTCCCCAACCTGATTCCCCAGGATGTTATTTCTGGTAGTAGAATGCAGGGTTGGATGAATGACTCCACGGGGGTTCTCCTGCTCAGTATTCTGCTGGGCTTCTCCTCGAAACCCTTTAAAACCTGCTGGCAGCAAGCAGGCACCACTGACATGTGACCTCAGGACAGCTTTCCTCTGGTGCTGTACAATGCCCTCTGGAATATTGGTACTAATTTTTATTTGTTAAACTCTGACACTGTGCCAGGCAAAAATATCAAGCCAGTTCTGGTTTCAGAGAGTGATAGACCAGAGAGGCACAGAAAGATAAAACGTATGGGGAGACTTGAGAGGCAAAAGAAATTTATGTGTAGGTGTGATGTGTATGTTTAATGCATCAACACATAGTCAGAGTCCCCTGACCACGAATCAAACTTCCAAACAGATTTATAGCAGGTGGCTTGTGGTAGGTTTAGCAGCAATGCATTTGTACCTGAATAAAGATGTTAATCATCAAGAGCAAAGACGCTTGAAGAGAAGGAGCTTAACTTTGATGAACTGGCAAATGCTCTCTTAATAAGTCCAAACTTATAACTGAGTATAACAGCGCAGTCTTCATCTTGTTTAAATGGGGATGACCTTCTTGTGACTTTCATTTACCCAACACCATAAGCTGATCTCTTGGGTTTTTAAAAATCTTTTGTTTGACTTTTAATAGCCTGTGTTACCTTATTTTGTTTCAGAAATGACAGTGAACTGTATTTATCAGTTCTGGAATATAAATTTATCAATTTATACATAAACTATTTGCAGGTACCTATGTAATGAACACTGTTAATCCTTTATAAAGATATGATTGTTTACCACATTTTCTTTGAAAAGCTTTGTTCTCTGCCCTTGTCTGTTTGCTTCACATCTGCTCTGTTTATATTCTTACTACTCCCATTATCAGGGAGTTTTTCCCTGCCTTGCAGAAACATGCTAAGTAGCTTGATTAATGTTTGTCATATGCAGTTCATTTTTTTCTTCTACTTATACAATATCGTTGTACTTTTAAGGGGGTTTTGTAAACTAAATGTGCACCATAGATATGCTGTAAAAGGAATGCTTATCACACTTGGGATAAAACAAGATGGTGAGTTCTTTAGCTCCCACTAAAACTTGTTCTAGTCTGAAAATTGTCTTCTGCTTAGCAGAGCTCCATTCAGTTGTGATAAACTCTTTTTCTGTTTATAGCTATAGCAGCCTTGCTATGAAAGGAGGTTTCTTGGCTGTAAGAAATAGCACATGGAAGTTGAGATGGCATTTTAAACTTTGTCACTGCAGAAGCAAAGGTCACTATCATGTTTGGCTTAGAATTTCTTGTTAGTTGATTGCTCAGATTGCTCTGTTATAGACCAGATGGCAAGAGCAAAGCTGACACATTGGGAAAAGAAGAAAAGAAAGGACCAATATATATGATTTTTTAAATTTATCCCCAATCATGGCATACGCCTAAGCACAATCCATTCCACTGTCCATTGCTTTCAATCCTTAGGAGATTATTTGTGTATCACTTCAATTTTCATAAAATTGAGAATACTTTTTTTCATGTCTGTATGAGTTGTAGTTTTCTGTTAATTCGTCATGGGACATAAGGAAAATCTTTAGGGAAGCTGCAAATTTCCAACTCCACAGCGTCAAAATTCCTGTAGTTTTTCTCATTCTCCTGGTACATTATAATAAGAATTTTTTCTTTTTTTTTTTTTTTTTTTTTTTTTTGGTGGTAAAAAAACAT
>NDXB01009602.1:22251-47866 GCA_002631895.1 Agapornis roseicollis
AAAAAGAAATGAAAAATTTAAGAAAAAAAAAAAAAGATAAGAGAACAAAGAAAAGTCTAACACTAGCAAAAGTCAGTTTACATTGGAATTTTTGGAATTTTTACATTTGTTTGAGATTTTACCTCTTGATCGGTAGGGCAGAGAGTGCAATACATCTGTTATGCCTGATGCTGGTAATGCAGAATGAATGGACTGTGATGGATTACTTTGCTTCAACAATCAAAGTAAACACATGAAATCTTTTACCTTGAGACTTACTAAGAGGCGATGAATGAGAACCTCTGTGGAACAAGAACTACGGTGTACTTTCCTAGGGTGTACTATAATGCTGAGCAATCCCTATGAATATGAGGAAAAGCAGGCAAGTAGCTCTATAGAAATACAAAACTTTTCCAAATAGAGGCAGCGAGGAACTCAGTGGAGCAAGATTTTGTATGAGCTGGTCTCCAAAATGATAATAGCTGGACTAAATGAAACCTCTTTTCCTTGTGGCTTGTTCTCTTTCGCTCTGTTTGTAAGCCTACAATAGAGCAGCTCTTCCAAATTTCATACTTAATTTAGATGAACTGAAAAGGTGTTGGCATTGTTCTGCGTACAGGCTTTCCCTCTTCTGTGGGGGGAAATGATTATCTAAAATGCAGTTTCAGGCACTGAATTTCTGCTGGTCCCAAGCTGAGACACCATGACATTTTAATTTTAGGCTCTGGTAACCCATATCTTTTCAGTTCTCAAGTCAGTTGAATGTTTTGATAGATTCAGGGTCTTGCCTAGCTTTGAGAAATTGTTTCCAATTATAGTGTTGTCACAGCAAAACATGAAGATCAGCATTGTCAGGCTTACTCCTTGCTAAAGGCATCGGACCATCTTTTCTACTTATGGGAACTGAGTCTTGTATCCCTGCGCTGGAAGCCTATTAATAGAGGTTACAAGAATTTGCACACATTTAGTACTCCCACTAGAAGTGCTATTAAATTAAATAAGCAGTCGTTAATGAGAGCGAAAAGTACAACACAGAGAAATAACCCAAATTGCTTGGAGTGATATAAAAAGCCCAGCACATCCCTACAGTATCCCAGCATAGATGAAATTTACTCAGTTAAATCAATAGCGTGCAGTCTATATTTACAAACGGGCAGTCTCCATTTAATGAATGAAATTATCTTTGTTTTATTCATCAACAGGCTGACACACTGTGTGCAGTTAAATAGTTTCTTTAGAGTCATCTCTGGGTTTTTTTCTTCCTTCTACCCACCCTGAGCCTTTCTTATTTTCCTGTAAATTTGATGAAAGGAATACTGCCTTCTTACAAGATGTGTTCAGTACGCATGGTGAGGCTCTCAGTTCCTCTTGGAAGGCACTGCAGACTGAAAACCTGAACTTTCACTTCTCCCCTTGGTATCGTTTGGTTGCCTGTGCTTTGCCCTAAAGCATAGGCAGCAACGGACAGAATGAGAGGACACAGTCTCAAACTGCGCCAAGGAAGGTACAGGCTGGATATTAGGAAGAAGTTTTTCACAGAAAGAATCATAAAATATTGGAACGGTCTGCCCAGAGAGGTGGTGGAGTCACCATCCCTGGGTGTGTTTAAAAAGAAACTGGATATAGAACTTGATGACATGGTTTAGTGGAGGNCATAAAATATTGGAACGGTCTGCACAGAGAGGTGGTGGCGTCACCATCCCTGGGTGTGTTTAAAAAGAAACTGGATATAGAACTTGATGACATGGTTTAGTGGAGGTGTAGGGCATGGGTTGGACTTGATGATCTTAGAGGTCCCTTCCAACCTAGTGATTCTGTGATTCTGTGATAGTAAAAACCACTGCTGATGGATAGACTGCATTCATTTGTACATATAACATTTTAAGTAGAGGATGTATTCAGCATAGTGCTCCCTTAATTAACATATCTGAAATCTCCAGCTTTACTGCAGCATTCAATAATGTGTATTCATTAAAAAGATTTAATAACTTGATGATGCAGCTTTAACTACATGAGTGGTTTAAACACGTGGACACATCTACCTCCTGAAGAAGGTCAAGCCTGGGACACTTCCAGGTGTTCATAGTCATCTATCTTGCTTCTTTTTTTTCTTTTTTGCTATACTGTTGTATCCAAGGCTGCTGGGTTTTTATGTCAGCACAGTAGTAGGTTGGTCATTTTAAAATGCCACTCCAAGAGGCAGGATGAACCACCAGGTAAAATACTGAGCAAGGACTTGAGATAACTGTGAGATTTTCTTTGTTGTTTTTATTTTGCATGATGTTTACCAGATTGCAGTGGTCAAGATCAGCAAGTCCATATAACTTGCATGCATACATTTATTACTAGGTATGAGTCTGACTTACTTTTTGGAAGCCTATGAAGCTGGGTTAGCATGAGTTTAATCAGTTAATTATCTAGGATCCCCTTATAACTAATGGGGAAAGGTAAATACTTCCAGGTGTGATTCAGCCCCCTGAAGCTGGTATGTGAAACTCTGGGACAAGTAAACTTCTCCATGTGCTGGTATGTTTTCTTTAAACACTGCAGAAGCTGAGGCATCTAATTCACATTAAATATAGCTAATAACTTGGAGTTGCTGAACTTAAGTGAATCTACAGCTCTTTTGGTTCTCCTCTATATTTAGGATGCTAGACGAATACTCTTAAGGTAAAATCAGTAGAAACTGTGTAGTGCTTACATGAGTGACTGAGACTTGCTACTATTTTCAATTCTCCTGCCTCTGTAAAGTCCGAGCACCTATATGTATTAGCTTTAGACATGCACAAATGCTCAGTGTTAGGAAGGTGGATAAAAGATGATTTCCTGGGGCTGGTTCAGCTTTAACCAAACTTATTGCATGTAATTCAGTATGCCTGATTTTCCAAAACTTTGTTATAAAGCTATTGTCATTTGGTTTGGGTTGGGTTTTATTGTGTGTGTGCGTCTTAGGTAATTCTAAGTTGGATATACGATAGGGAAATGCTAGATTAGTGCCTTGGGTGTGTCATACTCAGACACCAGAGAGGCTGAATCACAGAAAATTCAGTAATTTTGGTTTTTCTTCAAAATTTTAGCATTTTTTTTAACCATACTCTGTGATTAATTTATTTGGCTTCAAGAAAAGTATTACAGCATGCAAAATTTTTCCTTCATGATTGCCTGTCACTGTATTATGACGTATATTTATATTAACTTTCAGCAACTGTCTTAAGCTGTGTTCAGATTTCTGTGCTATTCTACAGGCTGGCAGAATAGGTCAGCTGTACAAGAGTAAGGTTTTCAGTGCATATAGTATTTAACATCTGATTCTTGATTTTTAAGGGCATTGGTAATTATGGCTTTAGCATGTACAAAGAATTCCTATCATAATTACATTAAATCTGGATTGCAGCATTTTCCTTTCCTCATGTGTAAGCCGTGGCTTTATTTTTGCTTTTATTTCTCCCTTCTTTGAGAGAGTTGAATCCAGTAAAATGCTGCCAATTCTAAGCCGACTGAATCTAGCTGTGATTGTTGATGCTCAGAGTGTGACTGATGGTGCTGGTACTTAGCACTGAGCAGAATCAGCTCCCCTGCATGTGCTAAGTCTCCTCATGGACTATTTAATCTGCAAGCAGAGCTGTTATCTTCCAGCAGGAGTTTTCTCTGGGTTCCATTTCTAAAAGCAACTGTGAGAACAGATAAGGAATGATACCAGAGAGAAATAAGAAATGGGAAAAGAAAGGAGAACAAAAAATGGGATATGTTATAGAAGAGCAGATAAAATGTTTGAAAGAGAACAGTTATAAAACATTAAAATTGACATTCTTATCCTCCCAACCCTTACAATCACAGCAGATCTTATGCATTTCTGTTATTATATAAATTAATACCTACTGGTGCTTCAAATGAGCTGATGGATCTTGCTGCTTTTGCCAATGTGCAAAGATGTGAGATATAATATCTACCTTGAAGAACATGCAAGCTAGTCAGTGTGTCTGTCAGAGAAGGTGGTTGTTTCAAAAATCAATTTGTTTTGGATTATTTTATTTTGTTTTATTTTTCAATAGAATGACAATGGGTGCATCCAAGTGTAGGTTGTTTGAGATTTTTTAATTGTCTGGAGCCGTGGTGTTACACCTTTGTTTTTTCAAGTTGGAAAAATCAGAAACAAGAGGTTTAATACCTGGGAACTTGCTATGGAGAGATTATCAGAAGTCTTTCACATTCTCGGTTGGTGCTTTCATATTCAGCACCTATGTGACCTAACATGAGGCTCATCAAAATTGTTTGGGTTATTTTTTGTTTTGTTTTCCTTTGTAGCTGTTTTACACTTGAAAATATTCTTTTTCCTTACAAGGGAAAGGTTGTTGCATGCTTTACTTGTTTCCCACCTGATGTTGGGATTCCTCCCTCAAAAACCTGTGGTTTAAGGACAAGGTGAATTGATACACAAATTTGTTGGGATAATATGAAATTTGGTCATGATTATTCCAAATCAACTTTGCTAAAGGCAGTGTGGAGGAAATATGGTTTAACGTGTCATTGGGTTTGCCTCTTAATTCTAAGAAAAAATATTACTTCTATCAGTTTAAGCAATATTTCCTGAATCAGGGAGTTAAATACTGCCATATTTTTTAAATGCATACCATGTTTAGGTGTCTTATGGAGCAAATTTTGGGGTCAGTATGGCACGTCCAAATTACCCAAGGGTTTTCTTGTTAATTTCAGTGGAACAAGATTAAAGAGTTAAGGAGCAGATATTCCTACTATCACATTGCTACCTAGAAAACCATTTTTGGACACTGAAATTACACTGTATTGATTTACTCATTTATTGATTAACATTTCTTTAGCTTTGGACACTCTACTTCCATGGCAAGACACATAACTTAGAAAGTACTCTACTGTGCTTAATCCTCTGTAGGAAGGAATAATGCAAGCCACTAAAAAAAATTAGTAAGGTATAGTCCAATTTCAGCATCAGATCTGCTCTGTGTCAAAACAGGTGAATAACGAGGAACACCAAGGCAGCATTTAAAAACTTTATGAAGACAGGAAAGACTTGGCAAAATTAATCTAGGGAAGAAAAATAAGGTACAGAAGAAGGATATGGGAAAGAAAATTAGTGTAAGTACAAAAATACTTTATTTCTCTGTACTTTTTAAAGACTGTTTAAATGTTTGTAGGGTTCTTGCATGAGAATTTGAGGTTTATATAGAACCCTCTGTAGACAGTGCTAGAGAACATGAGGTAGCTGTATTTTTAAGTCTTCTATGTGGTTGGTTTGTTATTTGCAATATGCTATAGTTTTTCCAAGCACTTATTTTGCATTGTGAGCAAAAATCTATTCTTCATAATACTTCAGCCTTATTACATATTTTGATAGGTGATGCTTTACACTGTGGCAGAAACAGCTAAGTGCCTGACCTGCTGGCCATTGTTCTTAGCACATTGTCAACACATATCCCTCATGATGTGCACATTCTGTTCTAAATCCATCTTCTGATTTAATAATAATTTTGCTTAACAAACATTATTATTTTTTTCTAGTTGGAACTAGATGATCTTAAAGTCCTTTCCAACCTTAACTATTCTATGATTCTGTATGTATTTTGTTCCCTGAAGAAGCAAAGTATGCAATGATTAGTAACCTCAAGCATCTATCAACACCTCCTCAGATACTAAGTTCCATAACATTTTTCTAACATTTTTCTACTTATCTTCCATATTTGAATCTGTCCTATGTTATTTGCACATAGCTAAAATTAATTGCCTAACATTACACATCACCTAAACCCCCTGCATAAGACTTTGAATATGCCCACTCAGAAGATGATGACTGCCCTTTGTATGGGCATACACAACTTTAATCTCACTAGCTCCCATGCCAGCAGAAGTGCAAGTGCAGCAAATGCTTTCCTATCCAAGAATGCATTGAGCCTTAGCACACTTCTGTGGCTATCTTGTCTTTGGTTACCAGGTTGGCTTACATTAAAACTATTATGCTCCACAACTATGCACAAAAATTTTTATGCTTAGAAGTTATGTTTATTTTTACCCAGGTCACCTCCCATGCACCATTAACCCACACATTAGCATCTGAATGACAGGAAAAATCATTCAGATGCTAATGTTTTCCTAACTGCTTTATTACTATTATTAGTAGTATTATTATTGTTATCATCATCATCAAAGCCTCCCTTTATTGTGAATTTAATATACCTGGCTCACAAGCATTTTTTTTTGATACCAAATAGGTTTTCTTCCTTAGTGCAATTCATATAATACATATGAAAGTATTCGAATCAGTGCCAGAAATTCTAAATTTCTTGAGGATAGACCTGGAAATTAGCATAACACAGAATTTTGAACACAGTACTTTTAAACTGATGTGTAAATTAAAACAGAGTCATCTAAATGGTGATTCCAGATTTTAAATGGTGATTCCAGATTTTAAATTCAAGTTTAATAAAATTTGGACCTTAGAAATATGACTGGTTTTAGAAGCTTTTCAAGAAAACTTTCTTAAAACACCCTGGGCCATGGTATTCCTTAATACATCTCAAAGTAATACTCTTGAAAATAGATTTTCTTATAGTACCCAAACTGGAAAAAAACAAAACAAAACAAAACAAAGCAGAGCCTGGGAGAAAGGGAATCAGGGTGGCATGTTTACATAAACATCACCTTTTTATTGTAAAAATACTGTATCCATGCTGACATGTGTGACAGACAATCCATTCAGATGTTAACCTTAGAAACATGTAGAAGTGCTTAAAAGATATAAATTAACAGCTCAGAAACTTTCTCTTGCATTTTTCTATTTATCTTTTTATTTATGTATTAGTACTAAGCACAGAGGTTTTATTGTTGCATTTCTGTTTCAAACTGAAGAGTTGTGTGTAGCTCCAAGATAGGGAAATAGATATCCTAGGTTTTAATGCTTGAGGTCCTGTATATGTTGTGAAGATCAGACCTTTAGATGTCTGTAGTGCTGTGCCAGGACAACTGCAAATAATAATCTAGAAAGAGGTCTGGTAGTGTTCATGATTTAGGTAATCTTGAATAATTAAATTTATTTACCCAATTTTTTGTTTTGTTTTTCCACTGTAATGCCCAGAAATCTGTAATATTAATGGCTTAAGAACTATTTTCATTTATTTTCATTTTTTAAAGCATTAGCCTTTTAATGAAATGTATATTTATATTATTATCAGTGGAAAATACAGTTCCACTGTAAAGAAAATAGACAAAACAGAATGAAACGCCTTACCTGCCTTCGTGTTGCTAAAAGCGATGTGCAGTGGAAGGGTGCCAAGGAACATTATGAGGATCTCTGAGCTGTTGCCAAGGGAACTTCAAGTTGCACATCATAAATGTTGGGTTATTTTTCTGAAAAGAGAACAAAAGTCTCTTGGAAATTTTGTCTGTATCTTTGGTTAGAATCATGGTGAAGTCTTAAACTGGAGAATGCAAGACCAAGCAGGCTTCCATGTTGGTTCTGTAGTTATTCAGAATCAAATGCAGAGACCAGAGATGTAGATGTAGTTCAGTACAAATAAATGTAAATTAATGCTTATGTGTGGAAAAAAAACAATGCTAACTTCACAAATAGAATGATGGACCTTGAGCTGCTGACCATTTTTGCTGTGGGGCGAGATCTGAGTGTTATGGTGGGTAGTTCTATGAAAGCTTTAGATAAATTTACAGGAGTGGTCCAACACCAAATAGAAATGTAGGACTTATTAGGAAAGTAATCATGACAGCATCACTGTGTAATTGCAAGATCACACAAGGCAATTGTACATAGAACACTGTGTGTTGTCCTGGTCTCTCTGTCCCAAAAAGATGCAGTAGAACTGGAAAAATTTCAAAGATAGAGGCATCAATAAGCAAATAATACTGCAGTAGCTTCTCAACTGAAGGATTTGCAGTTTCAGGTACTGTGCATCAATTTTGTTTTATCCTAGACGTTATCACAGTCCTATCTTGCTCAAGTAGGATGTTTCTTTTAATCTTCATCACAAAGAAGGATACATTCCCCTCTTTTTATCTATGAGTAGAGGATCTCTAAGAACCTTGCACATTTCAGTGATAAAGCTTAATTTTATTAATTTGGCTTACAAAATTATTTCATCTGTGTTTGTGAGCTTTTAAATATCTGTGTTTGCCCAACTCAGTTATAGATAGAGAGGCCTTGGGTTAGTGGTGATGGTTGTGGTATGTGCTTTTAATAAGTCTGGGTTTCCTTTTAGCTGCAAATTTGCTGTGAAAAGAACAAGCACTCAAACAGCTCTTTATTGTCTATAGCAGCACATTGTTAGCAGAACACCTCAGGCGCAGGGGTGATGTGATTTTCTAGTTAATAGAAGCACTAGCAGGAAGAATTCTCAATCTCATTGTGTTTGTTGTGTTGTTGTTTGTTGGTTTTGGTTTTCCCCCTCTTCTATAGTATTTTCATCAAGCAGAGAAAATATAATAAGCAATTACTAACAAACACTTCTTTATTTGTTAAAGTTCTGAAATAGATATGAAAGGCATGTTTTGGGATTTTTAATTGTTTGTATAGCCTACAAGAAATCTACTATATTTTCGTTGGTTTTGTTTGGCTTTAATACTGTTTTCCTCAAGAAACATGTAAAAAGTTTGAAGAAATACGTGTTTTCTAGATGAAACATTGTATAGTGAAGGTTGCAAAATGATTGTTTTAACTCTGGCTTACATTCTCATAATGACAAACCATAAAATTATAATGAGCTGATATTGTCCTATGCATGAGTACTTTCTGAACATTTGTTTTGCCTAGAGCCAATTCCCAGCACACAAGAAAAAGAAAAAAAGAAAAACTGAAATAACAACACAGTAAGCCTACAGTGTTTGAAAGGCATCTGAATGAACCACTGGAAATTATCGGTTGATCACCTGAAACATAAATTTACTGAAGTGCAAAATCAGTTGCTGATAGAAATGTCCTAATCCTTCATGGGTAGTATTTAACTTCACTTTATTCAGTGAATCCTGATCAGCAAGCTGTTCCCTCAAATTTAAGAAAAATCTGAAATTAGAAAAGACTGAAAGTTGGTCTTAATTTTGAGTCTGATTAAATACAAGACAAGACAGAGTACTGCTTACTAATTCTAAAATTTTAGAGACTGGGTTAACCGAAATCAACCCATTTAAAATGCAAAACACAGGTAATGCATCCTTTGCATTTGAAATTATTTACTTAAAGTTTGGGTAGATTTTTTTCTTCTTTTTTTTTTTTTTTAATGTCTCTAGTGCATTTAAGCGTTTAGAATAAATAATTTGAGCGAGGATCATTGTATCTGGCATTTGTGGTTGAATTCCAAGCAGAAAGTTTGCCTTCCTTTTTATTCAGTGGGAGAAGGTAGCCAGTACAGATTTGCAAGTCATCTCATGTTTAAAAAGAGGAATCACTCACTAAAGTTGCCTCTTACCTCTCATGATTTGAAACAACATTGGTTACAGGCTGAGACTAGGTGCTTAACTTTCAGATGGATGAAGTTAAGTGAGATTACTCCCTGACTAAATTAGTTTAGTATTTTCTGGTTAGCTTAAACTGAGATGCAATTTTCCATCCATATGCAGAGACCCAAATAAAGCATAAAATTTAACCATTATCTTCTTAGTAAGAAATACTCCAGTCATTATTTTCATACTTAATAGAGAATAAAAATCAAGAATTTGATTAAATTTGTACTAAGCGACACAATTATGTTGGGCACTGTTTATGGGTATATTGTGTCTAATGTTCCTTGGTTGCAAGAAGAGATGAAAAATTATGCCAGCCAATCCCACTCAGCTTTTTTTAAAGTAAAAAACCTTACAAATTAAAACCAAGATCAAACTCAAAGAATTAAGTTAAACTCCTCTTCTTACTGATTTAACTTCTGATTAAATTTGGTGATTCTAATAATTTTGATTTCAATCTGCACACTCTGACATACAGTGAATTCTCCCATTAATTTTAATGAGTCTATTTCATGTATGAAGCAAAGCACCCGGACAAATTGTTGTGGGGAGTAGTCCTTGGAGCGTGAGGTTTCTCCTTTGTTAGCTAATCTTGATTTTTGTGTTAATTTAAATTTTCATATTTTCTTTAAAGAGATAACACATGTTAACTATTTCATCTACAATTTATACCTCAGAAGTGTGATTGTTGAAGACTTTCTCTAAGGGACTGAAGTGGGTCAGAGGAAGATTTTGCTTCATTCCTTTAACAGCTGGTCTGTAAATTAATACCAAGTAGATGTGGAAGTTCAAGTTCATGCTAGGACTGGATCCAAAATAATTTACAGGTGTTTGTATTGTATTTCTGATTCACATAAATTCAATAATGTAGTGCATTTTGCTAGATTTACTTCTTGGTTTCAAACATCAAAGGACTAAATTGATGGCATCTGACAGAATATTATGTTTTGTCAATATGCTTGCTAGTATTCCTAACAAACCTGCTTAACAAAACCTGAATTTTGTTAAGCCAGAATTCATCTTCTGATAATGTCAGTTCTTTTAAGAAACCTTCAACAAATACATTCATTTGTGGCATTGTCCTGAAATATTTAAGATTAGCCTTTTCATAGTGGCAGCTAATAACGTAACATGCTAGTTTCTTATGCCTCCAAAAATAGGCAGATAGGCAATAGTAGGAATGAGTAGATAATTTTAGCAGAAGGCCAGACATCCGGTAGGCAAATGTGTAATAGTATTCCCAAAATCTCATGTTTAAAAAGCAGGTAATGGAAGGAGAAATAAGAATTCAGAGAAAAAGACATCAGTAGTTTAGTGTACAGGTGAATGAAAAACATCAGGTAAGGTTCAGCTAGGCAAGCTTCCATTATTAGGCTGAGAAAGACTGCATATGTGTGTATTCAGTATATCAGCATGACTCTATCAGGAAAAAGTAAAAGTGCCTTTAGCTGTTAAACTGATATATAAAGGTTGTTTTCATTATAGACAAACAGGATTTTACAAACTCGCTGATACCTTTATGTGGCATTTAATATGTTAGAAAAAGTAGCTTGAGCTGTCAGAGCTTTGAAGCAGAGTATTTTTTAAAATGGAAGGAAATGTAGTGGAGATTTGATTTTACTTGATTTCTGAGACTGTCGGGTTGTTATGGTGTACCATGAGCAACCATTCTGAAAACAGCTCCAGTAGAAGTTGATAATGTTTCATTCTCAGCCCACTCATGTGAATGACTGGGTATTTCTAAGCTACTGGTTCCAAAGACAGCAGCAGCTGATGTGAGGAGCTATATTTTTGGCAGCAATTCTGTTTGGTGTTTGCTGCAGGAAGTAGTTATTCCCCTGCTTTGCTGTTCCTCAGCAGGTTCAGATCATGCAGCAGTGCTCTGCTCTGCTTAGTTTTAATTACTAACAGCACTTCAAGTAATTGAGAGGAAAAAGGAAGGGAAATGGTCCTCTTATTTATTTTCTTAAAAACCCCCCAAATGTTCAATAAAGATAGTGTGATGTGTAGAGAACATGTGCTGTTGAAGCGTAGGAATATCTTGAATTGTGAGTGCTGTGGGATGAGCCACAGAGCTTTCTCCAGCAACATTCCTGCATGTGAGGATGTGAGGAGCAACATCATTGCTCCGGCACCTTAGTAAAGGTCCTGAATTTGTGAGACGTTTCTGGTCACATTTATGTTTGGCTTGCAACCTTCTAAGCCTTGTTAAAGAACAGAAGAATTTCTTGCTAATTAATCCCCAGCAGTTATAATTTGAATATGTGTATTTATTTATGCATGTGCACTTGACATGCAAACCTTTTCCATGGTTTTTAGAATCCAGAGGCTATTTTATGTGACCAGCATTTAATCGATATCATGCTTGCGCCCCACTGATGTTGGCAGCATTGCATGTGTTATGTGACCTGCATTTAATTGCAGATGACCTGTGATTCTTGTTAAACATGGTAGCATTGCAGAGATCCATTTTCACATTTTGTAATGTAGTAATAAGAAACTTTTGTGCCAGTGGGACCTATACTTATGTTTCCTGATTTCCTACATCTAGCTAATTAGTTAATCCATGGAATTGTAAGGAAAGGATGCTTCTGTTGCCTGTCAGACACCTCCTATTTCAAAAATCAGAATGAAAATATTTTACTTTAAGAGCTGATCTAGATGCAGAGATTCTCTCCCCCCGTCTCTTCACCTCTCCCTCTTACTCTCCCTTTCACCTTCTGTTCTCTCCTTTCCCCCTTCTCCCTTTATATACATGGCTGAAATCTAAAAATTTGTTTTATAAAATATATATTACATCTGACAAAAAAACCCCATGTTTTTCTGAACACTTCAGAAAATACAAAAGGTATTTACTTTACTTGTTGTAGTTTATTATTTTACAGATATTAATTTGAATCAGGTACTTATTTCAGTAATGACAGTACTTATTTCCTGATGACAGAAACACCCTTCCATCCCATTCTCCCTTAAAAAAAAGCCTGCCTGTACTTAAATGACCTGAGGTTTGCAATAGTAATATTATGCTATTTATGTATTACACCGTACCTCTAAAGCTGTTGTTTACAACAAGATTCACTGGGGAGATTTTTAGCATCCTCCATCACAAGTCAAGCTTAATGTTATCTCTATAATTATCATGCTCCAAAGGTTTACACCAAAGTCACTTAACAAGTTCAGCAGATCCTAGGGCCATGTTTATACTTGAGAAGCCTAAATTCCTGGTGGCAGGCACCATTTAGGTTTATGGAGCAGGACCTTTCACATGTTGGGTTCCTTAGTAGCCAATTTAACAGTGATAAGTAGCTGTCAGCAACAACTTTGATAAAGTTGGCCTCTCTTTCTCAGTTCAGAGAAGCTTGTTGACTTGTTGCTTACTCCTCAAACCAATGTTTTTAGAATTATTACATGATGTGGATCAACAACACATATTGCAAAATCAGCATGTATTGCTTATCTGCATTTGATCAGAGAACTTGTATAACATTCAATCAGATTTGTGCTGTCATTTACACTGCTTGTAAAATAAGGTTGGGACAATATTTCTAAGTATGCACTAGATAAGTATTTTATCAAACATATATTGTAAAGCTTTTAACATCACTGGAATTTTTTAGCACAAATAAAACATGCTTGAATTTTTTAGAATATTCCACATTTATGCACTGTCACACATTGTAAAGTCCTATCGGGAGAAAAAATGAATTGGTTTAAAGGGCATAATGATGAGCATGGAGTGGTCTTTGCTGTGGCAGTAACCGGTTTCTTTTTTTTCCCCCTCATTTCTTTCACTGTTGGAGTGGAGTGGAAATGGTCAAGGCATGTTTACAGAACCTGCTGCAATAATTAATCCTACTTAATTTTTTTTCAGTATTTTTCTTCCTATTCTTTACATATTTTACAGCCAATTAAATCTTGTTAAATGGTACTTGACAAACCAAATTAAAGCTTTGTCTAAGTTGTATGCAGTGTACTTCATACTTTCTTATGTAAAGACAAGGTGTTGTTGAGAGTGGGAGTGCTCATCACTTCTCCACAGCCTGAGGTACTCAGTGGGTGGGTGTCTGTGCATGCGTGTAGGCATGTTTGCAGTATGTCTAGTATCTGAGAGAAAAAAAATTAAAATGACCCTCCCTAAAATAAGTATTTGAAATTATGGCAGAGTTTTTTAAAAGCAAATTACCTGTTTCAGAGTGGATCAAAGCTTGGAGATGAAGTTACTTAATCCTATGCAGTCTTTTTTTCACATTAATCCATCGCCTTATCTTGTCTTAGTTGCCTCAATAATTGGCACAACTTATGCCTGTATTGTCCTTTAGCAGCCACTTTTTATTCCAGCTGGATAGAAAAAGACCTGTTCTTTTTGTGAAGAAGTAACAGAAGAAGAGAGGCTAGTACTTCTTTTTTTTTTGAGCTTCTTTTCCCACCAGGAACATTCAGGTTTTAGCTCAAAAAAAGTTTCCAATGGGGCTTGTTGAAGTTATCAGAAGGACCCCATGCCAAGAAGCATTCTTGTTTGTTAGTAGCAGAAATGAACCAGAACAATACAAACACTAGAAAAAAATTAATGAAAAGGGGAAATATGTGACAAGGAGGGAAAGAATAAACAGAAAATAAAGAATAGGCTGTGAAAGAAGGAGCAAGATGGATGAAAAGAAAACATGGCAGGAGTGGTGCTGTATAAATGGCAGGCAGGGATAGCCATCTTATCAGTCCACCATGGTCAGAAACTTCACTGGAGGATGACACCAGCTGAGCTGTTTACATGTGAGGATGACTGAATTCAAACAATAGCTAAACCAAGCCCTCTGAAAGAGGAAAGGATGACTACTTTTATGTACAGTTATGTTTCCATGAATCAGTCATCATCTGTGTCAGATACTTATATTTTGATGTTAACAACAAGAATTATTACGTTTAATGATGCTCTTTTTTAAAAAACAGTGCAATTTACCTAAAAGGAAGTCATAAATCGCTTATATTTGTATGTAGCAACTCAATTATGGAGTAAGGGGCACAGACTTAAGGACTTTTAGTGAAGTGACAGAAAGACAGTGAGGTCGACCCTGCCAAGAGTTAGAAATAAGTGTTTCCATCCTAATTTTAAATCAATATGTGGGACCTCTACTTTTAATAAATTCTTTTCGTACATTTGATGCATTACAATTTTGTCAACTGCACTCTCAGAACTTACAGGAGACAGTCTTCACCTCTACTATAAGGAATGCATTTTCAATAGTAAAATATATCTTTTTGTTGCCCTGGTTGTATCACTGTTATTTAGTGTTAATTTACCTGTTTGATATTATTTGCAGGATCAGTTAGAGTTGGAGAACAAGAAAGAAAACAGAAAAGACAGTACAGTTTCAAAAACAAGATGTCACCCAGAGAAATGGGGAGCCCCATGAGAGTAGTGGGAGTGCTAATAATGGGGAAATGTCAACCTCCATCCAGGTGGGCTAACAAAATCATGAGGCTTAGGACTGAAAGAGAGACAAAGCTTAGAAGTGCCTCTCAACCCAGAAGAAAGGAGAGGCAGCCAAAATTTCTGGAAATGTTTTTCTGAAAAGTTAGTAAAAAACTCTTGCAACAGGGTTATGATTCTCTGACTTTATCTCAGCTACACTTGCAATGGGCAATATTTGAATAAGATCTTACAGCCTGAATCATTGAACATCTGCTTTTCAGTAGCAGTTAGGGATACCGAACACTGAATCTTCTTAATGTTTCTGAGTTCCAGACCAAACTACCAAGGCCGCTTACTTTCTAATCCATATAATCCAGTATATAACCAAGATACTCTTTTGGTGAAACACTTTTAAGTATCTTAAAAAAAACCCTTTTTATTCCAGAGAGGTTTGGAGTTTTTTTTCTTTTCTCAAGTACAGTATCTGCAGGGTCTGTCTTATCTTCAGGAGTAGCAATCCAGAATTTTTTCTGATCCAGGCCAAGAAGAATCTGATCATGAGGGACATTATATCAAAGCAAGATGAAAGAATCCAGTCCTACCTACTGGAATATGCAATAGGGAGATAGTGAAGGAATCTGAATTAGAGTTGTGACATATGAACAAGTGTGTTGTCACTTACATGTGAGTAAACTGCAGAAGGGCCATCTCTAGAAAGAGATGGGGCAGTATCTCTGGGAAGAGGTCATATCTTGAGAAAGACAGCACTTACTAGAAGAACTCATCACTTGAGCTCCCTTGATTTCAGCTGTTCAACATGTAACGTGTTAAACAATCTTGTTCATGAATATTAAAGATCATCGTTGTCCCAGACAGTTTTTATCTTAGTTTAATAGCTTAAGCACAGTGTTCAGGAATCATCAAAGAATAAGAGCACTGCACTTTGTTCGGGGAAATATTAGATAAGACAAACCTGTCAGAAGGGCTAGTTTCCTGTATCAGCCCTGCTAATCTAATAGTGCTTTTGAATACTGGAAACACAATTTGTGTTTTCTTTGCTTTGGCTTGGGTCCAGCCTTCTGAGAAATGTAGTGCTTTGCACTTTTAAGTGTATTAAAGTATTCTTGTGGAGTGAATTACGTTGCTAGCTTGTTTTCTTGGAGGAGTAGGCAGCAATAAAAATGATTTGTGACCTTTTCTTTTTTTTCTTTTTTTTTTTTGAAAAGATGAACTTCAGACATCCAACAAATCTGGATTTGTGCAGCATGAGGCCCTTTCACCTGCCCAAGTAGACTGCTATTAACCCTTACAACTGTCTCTTTTTTATGTCCATTCTGAAGGTGGTGTTAAAAAAAAACATCAAACAAAAACCTGAAAAATTCAGTAAGGACATCTGAATTACTTCATGTTCTTATAAAATTATCTTTGGGACTTGTGCAATGGAGAAAAGAGCTGTTAATTTATGTAGACTTAATTCCGATGAATTATTTAACATGTAGGAATATAGCGTATAATCTCTTTGAATAATCCTCCCATCTTAAAGCCCTCAGTTGTTTTGGGACTGAACAATGCTGGCTGATAGTAGTGAGGATTGTAATGTATTCTAGTATGTCCTGTCTCATTCTAGTACATGTAAATTAAAAGCAAATTTATTTCTAATTACCCAGATGAATTGCTCAAAGGACCAGGTCTGCCAGGTAGTGTTCAAGCTTTTAATTTCTTGTGATCTGAAGTTGAGGTTATACATCACTGATCATTTAAATATCTGAAAAATGAATAAAGTCTTAAGCAAATTTAATGGACAGTCTGAGAAATGATGGTAGCTTGTGTTCAGAGCCATTGTAAGACACATATTTACTGCACTGTGTTGTGGCAGTTAAAAAAAGATGTGGTTTTCCCTATCCATTCTGAGCAAAAAGTTAGTGCAGGATTATCAGAGCTTTCAGAACCTGGCACAGTTTTACTTGACTTTATTTGAAAATATGGCAATGCCATCTCACTGGGATAGAAAACCCAGTTTGGTCTATGAGTAAACCAGGAAGCTTAAAACAGAAACCCAGTTAAATTTGCCATGGTTCATAAATGAAAGTTCAGGAGGGTCAAAGAAATAAATATGCTCCAGTGGTGATGTGATCATAAAGTGTGGTATTTGAGGTACTTCTGGTAAATGGAAACTAATTACATTGTGGAGAGAACTGGTAAGACTTGCTTTCTTCAGTGCTGTGCAGACCTTTGGTCTTCTGGGGGAATTAACTAAACCTGGGATGGGGACTGAAGGAAAAGCAAAATTAAATAGTGAATTGCTGAAAGAGAGAAGACTAAGAGGTCTTGGCTTATTTAGCCTTCTAAAATAAAGCTAAGCTGTCTGGTCTTCACGCATGATTAGCAGTGTAAATAACATAGAGAAGACCTATTTAAACTAAGGAATAGTATTGGCACAAGCATAAGTACAAATAAAAGTACTTATGAATATATCTAAGTGAGAGTTTAGAAAAAATATAGAAGATGGTTTTGGATAGCTTTCTGCTATGTTAGTAAGATCAAACCACTGAACTACTTTCAATATGATCAGTTTATGAAGGGGCTTGTGACTCATAGAGGTATTAAGTTTTTTACATTAGTGAACAAGATAAAGTGACAGAATGATACCTTTGGGCCATCTTTATTTTTATTATGCACTCAACTGGATATATTTGTTCTATCAAAATTACATCTGGTTTACCTTACTTGAGGACTAAACTCTTTTATTCATGCTAAGAGGCTGTTGTACACTTCAAAGCCATCCTTCTGTTTTTATTCCATGCCTCTTGGAGTATCCAAGTGCCTTTCAGAAACATGACTAATATGATTATAATGTCTTACACAAATTATTCTTTTTGTCTTTCTCATAGTCTTTAGACACACACACACAACATGCAAAAATATGTGGGAAGGCATGCTGAAAAATGGACTTTCTCATAGCATGTGTGGGAAGGTGCTGAGATTAAGGCTTTCATGGCTTATTCCTATATTGAGATCCATGTACTGGTCAGGTTATAGGAGACGGGAGTGTGGAGCACTCTGACTGTGTTCCTCAAACCAGGATCTGAAGAACGGTTTTAAATACTCCAGCAATCATTAAGGGTCATGTTTTCAAAGGCAGAAGTGTCAGAAGATGCAAGCAGACATACTGAGACTTGGGGAAGCATTTTTGTAAGTCAGTCATTTCAGTCAGCTGGAATTGAGCACTGAAAATTGAGCCACTGATATATCTCATCTGATATGTATCTAATTTGGCCAATTTCTCACCGAGATCCTTGAAGATAAAGAAAAAATCAGTCTGACATGATATTTTATAAAGAATTAGCATCATGAAAGAGTTAATGCTTGTAAATGTCCGAATGGTTGGGGGTTTTTAAATTATATGATTATATATAGCTTAGGTCGGTATTGCCTGTTGGTATAACTGTAGTGTAAAGGCAGGTGTTTGCAGCACTCCATATTGCAGAGAAAATGCAATGTTTGCATTCATAGCAGCTGTAATCTCTTGAGAATGCATAGTTTAATGTTTCTGTGGGCTGCAGTGCTGTGCAAAGCAGAAATGCTAAATGGCAGGTATTGCTAAATCCAAAAGAGTATTTGTCAAGATGGAGAAAGTAGGTTTAAAATCTACACTCACTCAACCAGATTTTTAAAGATAGTGGCAGTACATACAAACAAACATCAGAAAAGCAAACTGATTATGAGCACACAGTTTCAGGCTATCAGAACTGAAATTGCCATTACTGGTTTTTTTTTGGAATATATGTTTAGGGCATATATTCCACAGTCATGTGTGTCCTTAGAATTAATTTTCTAAAAGGAAGATTGCAACAAACTGTTGTAGTGGTAGGAAGAAGCCAGTACTAGTCAGTTACATAATCACCATTATGATAAATATTTAATAATGTAAAAGGGCTCATGGAGGCTGCAAACTCCTCTGTAATGTTCAGAGTTAACTAGTACAGCTGGCAGCAGCTCCATCCCTAGCTCAAGGACTCATGCATGTCTAACTGCAATGCCATCTGCATATCTTCTGGGATTATGCAAGGTTAGACTTAGAGAGATGTAAGTGCTGATACTTACAACAGTAATTTGGATAGCACTAGGGAGATTTAATACTCATTGAATAAAATTAACTGAAGGTAGTGTGAAAAAGAAATGCTAACTCTCTTCTTATTATATGAATCATTCTGTCCAAGTCTAACCAGTGACAGCAGAGAGAGCATTTTATTAACTGCCCAGTAATTGCTTTTATATTTGGTGTATGGTGGATAAAACTGCAATCGTTTAGATTGGGCTTGGGGAAACTTATACTGAAACTGATTGTTACCATTTTTTAGCTCACTGTGTTAAGTTGCCAAAAATCAAATGGGTATAAATTGAATTATCTTCTAAGTCTGTGATCTCTAAGTCAAGGTACCTTGGTAGGTAAACTTGCTTTTCTGCTGCTCCTCCTCTAAATAGTGGCCACTTCAGTTTCTAATGCTGCCAAATCAGAAATGTCCCATCCACTGGAATTTGGAGAAGAAAATTCAAAGTGATCAAAAAACCCAAAAGTGTCAAGAATTGAAAATGCGCTAGATGTGAGGGGAAGTTCCCTCTCATTCTGTAATTTCTGGTTCCTGTTTGTAAAAAGTAGAATAAAATAAAATCAGACAGATTATCACATTTCCTTTAATGTGAAAGTCTGTGAAACCTCTTGATAAAGTGGTGGTTGGACAAAGCTTAATAACTGCGTTCAAATAGAAGTCAGCCTCAGCAGAAAAAGTGATAATTGAAACTTTGGTTGGTCTACAGATGCTGTTTAAGCAGCATTACAAGCCTGACTCAAAACATAAGGTAGTGAAAGTTTGGGGTTTTTCTTTTCAAATGGAGAAACCCCCCAAAAAATCTTAACTTCTTAACATTTAGCTCAGTAGAACATCTTTGAAACAAGAGGAATGACACTGTTTTCCCAAATTGGTTCAAAGCAGTCACCAAATAGTCATCAAAATGTCTGTCCATCCTCATCTTTCCAAACACATTTAGTAGGTTATAACTTAGGTAAGTTAATATATTAGTTAGTATATTTGCATCATTAGGTTAGAACAACACATGGCAGACATATTCAGGTCTTATAAATTAATTGAAAATTCTCATTAACTTCAACAAAACTAGCATATGGCACTTCAGAGTAAGTTGTCAATGAAGCAGCAGTTGCAGGTCTAAATTTGAGTCTAGGTTGCCCACAGATTTGACTCTATTTTAAATTTAAAGCATCCCTGTTTAATCCCAGTGGATAAATACACCTACTATAGCATTCAAAGTCCATAAGGATATTGGGTGGAAAGCCAGGTTGGATGGAGCTTTGAGCAATCTCATCTAGTGGAAGGTGTTCCTGCCCACAGCTGGGGGTTGGAACTAGGTGATCTCTAAGGTCCCTTCCAACCCAAACTATTCTATGATTCTCTGATTGATACTGGGTAGCCCACTATACTAGTCAGGTAATGATCTGGTTAAAGCAGAAGTGGCATTGAAAAACAACATTATGTAGCTAATACTCTTCACTGTAAATCATCAGCATATGTAATCATATACTGTGTTACCTTATTCCCTTTATGCCTGTCATATGCCAATTGATCACCCCAAGACAATGCCTCTTCAAACAATTCATCTTCCACATCAGCCAGCAGCTATTTTGATGCTTGAAATAAGCTTTTATCCTCAGTTGTATGCCCGCTAATGTCAATAAAAAAATTACTGCTGAACTCATAGAAAGTAAAACAAAATCGTTAAGACTTTATCTCTGTTTTATTATGCTATATAATTGACAACAGATGAGTGTTAAGGCAGATGTCACTGCATGGTGCGGTTGCACATGTGCTTCCATGTTCTTCTCCTGTATGTGAAATATCGTGCACTGTCCTGGGAAGTATAAGCTGGAGCATTTGTCTGCTGTTTCATTAGACTTGGCAGAAATGCTAGCATTTCTAGAGAATGTTATATGACCAGTACTAGAGCATGATGTTGGCATTGCCCTTTTATCAGAGCCTGTTTTAGAAGCAGAATTTCTGCTGGAAAATGGCCTGCTTCTGTTGAGATGAAAGAAGTTGTACTGCCTCCCTTTGGTTTCAGTTAGGTGAACTTAGAATATTGCTTATTGGCTAGAAGCTGTGCACATCAGGCTTAATCGAGCAAATTAGTGCCTGGGTTAGACAAGTCTAGGTAAGAAATTCCTATATAAAAAGCTGTATTAGAGCTGTTTTGTTCAAATGAGCATTGAATCCTCTCCTGTGAAACAGTGAGATGTGCAAGAGAGTATATCCTCTGGTTCTCAGAGCCGCATTCAGCTGCATGTCTTCAATTTAATTGCTTCCTAATACAAAGTGGAAGAGATATATTATGCTTCCGTATTCTAGCAGGAGTGAATTTAACCCATCAGTGCAGTCAAGGCATTTCCTTCAGTCTGTAATGCTCTAGATTTCTGTCTGCAGCCTGTCTTCCCACCAATACCGGTAGTGACTGCTATTTTGGGAAACACTATCTATTATCTTGTGCTTCTTACTAATAACATGAGTTGGTTTCTGAAAAGTTATAATCATAGGTGTACAAGTTGCAATATGATGGCAGAATCATAAACTTCATGCTTGGAAGCCAAAAAGCCTTTTATCTAAATACCAGCAATTACTTTGACATTTCTGGGATCATAGCATGCTGTGATAATAAAGGGCAAAACCAGGAAAATGAAACACTTAAATAACAAGAAAGTGCACCTTTGGTTACTTGGGCATGGTCCAGAAGATCTGAAATGGGTTGCATACCTATATCTTCAGTGTGAAGAAATCTGTATTGAGGATGTGGTTACGACCGTGGATATGGACTACAGCCCTAGTGTGTTGTATGACTTTGCCTTTGAGACAAGCAGTTTTATGTGTTATTTTCAGACTTCATTAAACCCTTTTGTTTGAAATTTCTTTATTCTCCTTCAAACACTTCTCAGAGTGTTCTGAGACTGAACAGGAAAATACTTTATTAACAATCAAAACGACAGGCAGCTCAGAGAGCATAAAGCCTGTAGTGTGATGACCTTGTATATGACCTGGCACTGGCGCTGCAGTTATGTACAGACTGGGGGATTGCTCCGGCTGCCTCTACCCTGAACCACAGTTGTCCCAGGTCTGCAAGGGTTGCTACCAGGAAGGGAAGCCATCCTAACAGCCTGGGTCTTGACCAGGACAAGGGCCTGCAGTGCTGTGTCACACTGACTCCTGGCCATTGCATGTGAAGAGCTGTCTGCAGACCTTACAATGGCAGTGGCAGTTCTGCTCCTTTATCACCCTGTCCAACACAGAGAAGTCTGTTATTATCTTTGCTTTGTTAAGTATGATTCTTTTTACTTGCAAGGTGCTTCAACTCAACTCACCTTTATTTTTATGCAAAGAGAAGAGATACTTGCATCCTGAAAATTATTTTTCTGCATGAGAAAAGAGGAGAGGAAGCAAGAGAGAAATGCCTTTTCTCTGACTTGCTCAGAAGGAAACTGAGTTTTATCTGTTTAGTCATGAATTCTATAGCTTTCTGTAGCTCTGCTTCTCTTTCTGCTCAGATTTTTAGTCAGTAAAAATGTACTATGTGATTTATACTAAAGAAAAAAACAATACAATAAAGATGCCATATAGGGTGATTTGATATATAGCCTGAAGAAGTCGATGTCCTCTATTATTTGTGGTTGTTTTGGCAATAGGAACTTGCTGGGAGATCCTAGAGTAAAGACTGCAGTAGAAGGTCATCTGTCTATGCTGTAATATTCTTCATCTTGTGGTGTGTGACAACCAAGTTAAAGTACAAGGAGCTCTTGAGCTGCAAGGAGAAAATGGAAAACCTGCTTTGCCTGGAAATATGGTTGCATGTTCAGGGTTCCTGCTTCATCAGATGCAAGGAGAAAATGGAAAACCTGCTTTGCCTGGAAATATGGTTGCATGTTCAGGGTTCCTGCTTCATCAGATGCTCTCTTGTATCATTGCCCAGCAATGAGCTAAAATTAAGGTCAGAAGAAACAGGATGTTAAAATAAAATGCTGCAGTATACCAGCATTACAGATATCTGTGTAAACCATGCCCCTTTTCCCTCCCAGCAGCTGGATGAGGATCTTTAGGGCCAAGAGCATTTTGAACACAAGACTACCTCAATGGTCTTAGAGCTAATACCTGTATTGCTTATGCTAATGCTCTAGGGCTGATACTGAGGGAAGGGAAAATACGTTGTCATCTTTGTGGCTGAATAATCCTAGATAGTACTAATCCTTTCTCTGTCCTCATGTAGGAGTACCAAAATAAAGCCTTTGTTATGTTTGTACCCTACTTGGATCACAGCCACGTGCAGGAAGGGGAACAGGTGAAAGGCAGGGGCCAAAGGCAGCAAAGGATCTTCTAATATCAGCTGAAATGGCACATTAATAATGTCATCTCACACCGTACAGAATTTCTGGGTTACAGTATTGTGAATATAGAGGTAATTTTAGTAAATGGGTAAAATTTTTGAGGCTATATTATTTCTCCCTAATATAGTAGTTGCTATGAGCCAAGGTGCTGTTTAATGAGCCAGTCGTATAGGTTCTCACAGTAACAGACTACATTTTTTTTCGAAGGACTCTATTACTTTTGAATTAATATAATTATTTTCTTTTAATTTCTTGAATGACTGCTGTTATTATTTTATTCCATGCACTTTTTATTGTTAAAAGCTAAAATAGAGGAATTCAAACTTTATATGTTAAAAGATGCCTTCGGGTTGAGCAACAATATTATCTGTTCTAGGAGGAGAAAATGGTTACGGTCAAGTTAGACTTTTTTGCAGGTATGAGATGATGGGAAAAAAATGCATCCTAAGATACAGAAATGCAAATAAGAAAACTGGGTGAGAAATAAAAACGGGTTGTAAGATTGTTTTATTTCAATGATATTTGCCACTTGAACCTAGAAAAATGTTGCTTCTCTTTAGAAATGTATTAAAATTAATCATAAACAAGGCGACAGGAAACTTTCCTGATATTAGAAATCCGAAGAGATATTTATATCATTTCAATTTTAAATTTTCAAATTATTACAAGCCTGAGAACTTTTTACAGGGCATTATTAATGTGAAGATCTCCAGATATTTGAAACTAGAATTGTTTAATATCAGTGGTCAGTGTGCCCATGGTAAATGCACTACATTCAATGAGGTGCTGTATAAGGAATTGTAAAGTGTAAAAGGCTCCTCTTTCTATCTCAGCTGGTGAAACTCCACTGACTTTATTTGAGTACTTTTCCTGATAAGAAATATTCAGTAAATTACTCTCGCCATTGGTCCCAAGTTTCTTCTTTGATATTTCTTTATGAAAGGGTAACTAATGCTGGCAGTACAACTCAGCAGAGGCCTTCCTATGTTCTTAACATATTCTTCGGGCAATAGTGAAAAAAGCAGCAACCTATTTGCAAGGCTGCATTCTTGGTTTTGAGAGCATTGCATGTTTTTTTTTTAGAGAAATTTACTTAATTTTCCCTTGTAGAGACATTTTGAAGAGATAGGGAAATGTCTGTGATCTGTAGCCTCACGTCTGAATCACAACAGGGATTTGACTCAGAATCTGGTGCATAAAGACACCATTATTTCAGCAGGGGAACTAAGATGCCTTAGAAAATATTGGTGCTGTTAAACCATCACTGTTAAGTAGTTTGTTAACGGCAGTTCCCTGTATCAGCTCTCACAAGGTATACTCATTCTTCAGTGAGTTACACTTAGAAATTAAGATTTACAGCACTTTCCATAGTGTTCAGTATAGCTCTTGACAAGCACTGCCAGTTTACTTGTAGGACTGAACTTCACAGTCTTACTTGAGTTGATATGACCTTCACAAAATACTATTTCCAGGTAAAATTGTGAAGAAAAATGTGACACTTATATTCTGAAAAAATAATAAAACCCAGGTGATAAAATCTGGAAAATGTTTTATGTGACCACAAGTTTTGTTTGCTTGTTTGGGGGGTGTTGATATTTATTAGATTGGATATAAGGAAGAAATTCTTTACTGTTAGGGTGGTGAGGCACCGGAATGGGTTCCCAAGGAAGCTGTGAGTGCTCCATCCCTGGCAGTATTTAAGGCCAGGTTGGATGAAGCCTAGGGTGGCACGGTTTTGTGTGGGGTGTCCCTGCCCGTGGCAGGGTGGTTGGAACTAGATGATCTTAAGGTCTAACTATTCTATAATTCTATGATTTTTACACTTATAGTCTCTCTAAGTGTAAGGGAAGAAAGTGCTTATCCACATATTCTTTGGAGAGTTAATGAAGCTTTCATACACTCATAAGAACTTTTCTTGCGTTTCCTTTAGCAGAAGTGTTGTCCATTTTGGGGAGGATTTATCTAATCAGTTGAGATTTTATGCTTGGGCAAGTTTGGCCCTGTTTTTTGACACCTTTTGCATTCTTCCTGTAGATGTGTAGAATGCAGAACAGATGGGCACATGTAGAGCTGATAAATTTCAGAGATGTTACCATTATTCAAACTTGTGGACATGTCATGGGAGGGTGAAGGTTATGCACTTGATGCGTTGCCTCTCTGCATTTTCATATGCTGAAGCACAAGCTTATTTTGAAAGCTAGAAAATGACAGGATGTAGATAAAATGCTTTCCTTATATCATCTACAGTAATTTTGCTCTTTTTTTTTTTTTTTTTTTTTCCCAACAATTGTGAAAATTAATTATTGTTTTTT
>NDXB01009602.1:47947-70570 GCA_002631895.1 Agapornis roseicollis
TTTTTTTTTTTTTTTTTTCCCAACTAATGTGAGAATTAAGTAATGTTCATTGCAGATGCCGTTAGTCTCAATGCATATCCAGGAGTCCTCACCTTCATTACAGCACACTCATACATGTGCTACTGCTGGTTCAAATTACTGCTGTGTGGAAGAAAATGGAAATATCTTGAGTTTGGATACTTTCAGTATTTTTCACCCTTATTTGTCGGGGCATAAAATGCTTCATAACACTCCCACCAGGCCAAGAGGCACTAATCTGGCATCTGTATTACAGGACTGTTTTCCTCCTCTAAATTAGACAAGGAAAATTTGTCTGTCTCTTCAGGGTAAATGATTGAGAACAGGTAGAAAATGGGTTTAGAAAATGTTAGGGTTACATGCAGCTGTCTGTTAGAGCAGCAATTTCCTTGAAAATTGGGATGGTAACAAAGTACTTGGTGGAGTTTCACTGCCTTTGCTTCAAAAGTATCAAAATCTCTGTGCTAATTTGTCACTCTTCTTGGTATATTAGTCCTAATGGCCTGACTGCATTTTGAATACATTTGAGTTTTTAAACTGCAATGGTAGCTGCTGTGTTAAATCTCCTGCTCTACCTCTGGAAATCTAGAGAGTAAATAATTTCCTGATATTCTGTATGCACTGAGTTTTCCTTCTGCTATGCCAGTGCTTTGTTTCCACTTTGGTATTTTACAACATTAAAGAGGCTAATGTATAAAGATAATTGTTGAATTCACAAAATCACTGAAGTCACACTGAAGATTAATAACATAATTACTGGTAAAACTTGCTTAGCTTGCTGAAGAAGTTTTGCATCCTGGAGAGTATTGTTTGAAACATTTTTTAAAACACAGCTGAGCAACTACATATTAACCTGAAAGATTTTCCCATGCATTCTCTTGAGCTAATTTAACTTGCAGACAATTTACAGTAATCTAGATTAATTGCTTTACCAATGTAGGGAGAAAATATTTTTAAATAGGCAAAATATTACTTGATTAAAAATTCAGGTAACAGCCATGAATGATCATTAGATTTCATACCCCTCAATATGTGTTAAAAAGGCAACTAAATCTTGTAACTTTCACAAGGAAGAAAATGTCCATAAAACCCAGCTAAGTATAAAGAAAAGACTTACAAAAAGCTGGGTTCATGTTTCCCCAATACGTAACTCTAATACGTTTGTAATTTCGTTACATTGAACCAAAATCTAAAAGACTTAAGTTGCATACTTGTTGTTCAGTTCAGTCACAAGCTTCCCATTTAGAGGTGATCTCTACACCACTGTATTGTTATATCTAGGTCTCCTTAAGAAGTTAGCTGCTCCGTTTATGTGTTTTATTTTAAGCTATTTATTAACCGAAATCTAGAGTTTAAAGGAAAATTACAAGGTTATTACATTGCATAATTTTTGCAGGGATGGTTTGTATATGAAAGGAATTAGCCTTCCAGCTCTGTTTGAACGTTTGCTTTTTTTGAAGCAGAGCACGAACAAAGCTGTTATGTGAAGGTCCTCTGTCATAGTCATTGGTCTTGTCCTGCAGGTGTCTGCTGTACAAACAATATAAACCTCATTCGGAATTAGGGAAATACAACTGAAATTAGTGACTATATTCATGAATGAAATCTTTCATGTTAGATCAGACTGTACTGTTTTCAATATGGTTACCTTTCTGTTCCACATTCTGATAAAGAGCATTAAAGCTCACTGTTAGATTATTTATGGTTTTAAAGTATGTATCTATTTCTGTCCAGCTGTGTTTTAAATTTTAACTTGCTTCTTGAAACTCATATTTTTTTTCATTTGACACTACTTAGCCAATGAAAATAAGCAAGTATCTATTTAATAATGCAATATAATGTTTTAATAATCTATTCATCTATTAATTTTAATTAATCATTTAATATAATAAAATAATTTGATATAATACATTACTTCTATTGCTATATTAATAAGTTAATATAGCAATAATCATTAACTATAAATTTATATAGTAATAATACTATACATTATATGAAAATTTCTAATAAAAATATTAATTTCATAATTAATAATATAGTAATGATTTAATAATGAAGTAAAGCAATTTTATTATTTTCATTATTATTAATAAACTAATTTAATAATTTAGCTAATCTATTTAATAATGTAATAATGTAATTATGTAATGTATCTATTACAGCCTTATTCATTATCTGTGTTTTTCTAACCCAGAGCTGCAAAGTGGAGGTGCAAAGCCGTATAAATCCTAAGAGCATGAACTTGAAAAAATAAACATTTTTGACAACTTCATTAATAGTATGACTTTCTAAATAAAAAGTATGTGATCAGTAGGAAAAGGTGGGGAGTCTAGACAAAATCCTATTAAGGAGCTGGAATACATAGGGAGTGAATCTTTGGAGAAGGTCAGTAACACAAAACTGCAAGCAATTTTACAACTTAGAACTGATTTGAAATCCAGATACAAAGCTGGTGATGAGATATTTACCTGAGCTCTTCCTATCCTACATGTCATTTACCAGAGGGAGTTAGCTGACTCTGATGAAAAACTTCTTCCTTTGTCCTGGTGGCTGACATTAACCCAATTTACTTTCTAAATATGGTGGCTCAGTCCAGCTCCTGGGTTTTATTGACCCATATTTATCTGTATCAGCATTTGTATTCACATTTCTTTCTGTGGGGACAGAGGAAGAACTCCCAGTTTATCAGAAACATGTACCTTTATAGACCACAGAAGCTTAAGATGGAAATAGTTTTCATCCAAGCAGAAGAGTTTGTTCTTGATTTAAAAATAAATAAATAATTTGGCAGAACTGTCTAAAGAGGAAAATGAGCCAGTACAATTCTAGATGATGCTCTATGTGCAAGTTATTACTTAGTTACTCAAAGATTTCCCTGGTTAATGGAGCCAGGAAACTAGTTTCTTTCACCCTAGGCTGGTATGTGCAAAACTGTAAGTCAAAAGAGGGGTTTTAAGTGCATTGGAACGTATTATGAGGAGTTTTTTTGCTGGGTTGTGAGTGGGCTGCTTAGTTTACTTGTTTCTTCCTCATAACTTCACTGCATGGTGTGGAAGCAGAAGTGTGAACTTGTGAAAAGGAGTTCTGTGGAACAGTAGGTAGGACTTTTGTTTTAAAACTTTGAACAATAAAGGACATGTCAAATATTCTTCTAGAAAAGTAAACAGGAGGGAGGAGACCTGTCTGCAGAACTTCATATATGCTAGCAAAAATGGGAGTATATATCTGCATTTTCACTGTAATTTTTTAGCCTTTTTCTTTCTAATAGTAGTAGCAATAATAATAATACTAATAAAAGAGTAGATGATGGTTTTGCTGTAACATGCTGACTAAAATGAAAAGTAAAACCGAAATAGTTGCATGTAGAACAATATAAAATATCCATGTGGATGCAGTGGTTAGACTGGTCTGGTGAGAACTTTGTTCCCACATTTGAGCACATTTATGTATTTTTGCAGTTTTGAAGGTATCGGAATAGACAGAGTGGTGAATGCAAGAGTCTCTCTCATTGACTGTGATGCTGGGTTCTGTGCCCTTTTCTAACCCTCCAGTGTACCCAATACACCAGATGGGGTCAACGGACAGGTCTGAAGTGAGCAGGTGGGGGGCAGTTGGAGCAAGGCACCCCTATGGCAGGGGCGGACCTGGTCACAGGCCATGTGGCCGACAGCCTCTCCTTGCTCCAGTTTAGTGCTCTGAACCCAAGAGCTCAGTCTCCAAGGGAGACTCTGTGGCTTCCCTCTGTAGGGGTGGGAGCTTATGGAGAGCTTGCATGGGGATGCAGAAATGCAGGAGCCCTGGTAAAAGTAAAACTTTTATTTGCTTTATTACAGGCTGGTCCGAAAGCCCACCAAAGTCAGAAGTCAAATTATTGGGCCTGCTCTTGAATCTGTATGGGTGTCTTCATCTTTGCTGACAGCTTAGCTGCTATCATATCAGTATATTTTATTTAGCCATACCACAGAAATAACAGTAAATGCAGAGATTTCTTTTTCCTGGAAGAGTTTTTTTTTTTTGTTCCTAATTAAAATGTTTACTCTTCAGAAACTTCCTTATTTGTGTCCTACAATTATACTGCTGAGTAAGAAACAGGGGGTCTTTGCAAAGAATGAGGTGAATCAGTTTTAGCTAACTGCATCTGAAAAGCAGAGCATATGATCTTTTGGCCTTGGTCTCAGAGTAACTCGGCTAACACTTTGGACAGCAAGCTCCCTGAATATGAGACACAGGAAGAAATGCCACAGATTATTAGAAATGGGATGGATAGGAGCAGGCTTTACTGGAAACATTAGCTAAGCTTACATTGTAATTGCTGTGCTGAAGCAGTAAACAGCTGCTGATCCTGTGATCTTTCTGGTGAAAAACAAGCATTTGTTGCAGTTATTTTTCAGATGTATGTTGTTGTTTGCATGGTATTTCAAGCGTCCTACTCGGTATTTATATTATTAGCTCAGTGTTCTACATTACAATAAATGTGTTTACTTATTACAAAAGTACTGACCCTTAAAACATCTGCTTCTCAGCTGAACATCCAGAACTCAGTGGGTGTGGGTAGCTTCTGTTAGCCATTCTTTCATAATATTTTGCAGTCTTTGGCAAGCAGTTTGAGTCAGATTCTGACCTCAGATGCACTGCTGTACAATGGTAATAGCAGCACTCCAGTCAACAGCATTCTTCGAGTTTTATGTCAGTGTTAACTGAGGTCAGAACACATTGCAGTGAGTGGGCCACAATCCTGTCTAATTTTTGCCTGGTGAAGTTCTTCAAGGAAAAGACATAAAAGCTCTAGTGGCTTCAGACTGATGCCAAAGTCACCCTCATGCTTCTAGAGATGGAGCAATAGCAAATGATATGGCAGAAGGTTAATCAAATTCTTATGAGGAGTTAAGGGGTTTGTGTCTATCACCATCAGCAGAAGAGACGTAAGTGGAGTCTGACAGGCTTGGAAGAGTGGCGGCTGGCTGGAGTGTGCCTTTCAGTCTTGTGCTGTCTCTTGCCTCTACTAATACTTGACCTTAGGGGAATGGCTCAGAACCTTCTTTTGAAGAGGAGGAAACTGTTTTGATTGCCTCATAAACTAGGGGATGGAAACACCCATCATTTCCCGAAGACTGTACTAAAATCTCTGTGGTTGGTGTTGAAATGGGGAAACAATAATTTTAAGGGATTTGGTGGCTTAACGAAAAGTCATAATTTTCCTCCTTCCATTTATTTCCAGCCATCTTGTAGGTGAGTATTTCTCAGTCCATTCTCCCCTTCTCTCCTGCTCTGCTCTTCATGTGTGAAGTTCTGCCTTTCCACCCCTGATATCTCACTCAGCTGCTGGGCCACCTGAGGAGAGATGCTCAAGTTATCTCGGAGCACAGTGTAATTTAGCACATGCTTAATTCTTTATACTGCCACAGGAAGGATAGGACTGTATTTTTCTTCTGTGTTGACAGGGCATCTACCATCTTGGGTCTTCTCAACAGCAAAGGAACTTAGCCATTATGATAATACAAGCAAAAAATAATAACATAAACCAACTATAGGCTGTGTGGGTTGATATTAGCTGGGATTTTTATAGTGGAAGGAGTGCAAAAGTCAAAAAGTGGTATGAATTTAATACAGAGCATCCCCTAGAGGTTTGTGCTGCAACTTACAGACAGGGTAACTGAATAGTCCTTTCCATAACTGACTCCTCTTGCAGATACCATCTAGTAATCGTTATATGTTGAAATTAGTTTGTAGATGAGTCAAGGCTTAAACAATATTGGTGCTGAATTTTAGAAAACGTCTTACTCTGAAATAGAAAATATCTTGCAAAACTGTTTAACAGCATATCCTTTGCAGACTGGTGCAAGAAAAGCATCTATTCTGTATTTCTGTTCATTGCTTTTATCTCCAGCAAACTGTTTATTACCCAAGTGTATTTACTGTCCTTTTAAAGCAGATTAAACTGTTATATTTTCTAGTGCATAGATTTAATGTTGACAGCACTGTTTCTATTAATCGAATGCTTTTTTTAGGGCTCTCCTAAAAACTTCAGGCTATACAAAATGTCCATGCTAGATAATGGATGTAAAAATAAAAATACAGTGAAAGTTGGCTTGCACAATAAATGGAAACATCTTGCTATGGTTAATTTGACACATAAATAAACCATATTCACACCTTGACTAAAACCACTTATTGTAGAAAAGTAATCAGTGTTTCATCTGAAGCTTCCTTTTGATATGGAAGACAGATTTGATATTTCTTAGATATAGTATTTAGTATAGCTCCTTGTGTAATGGAGGAAGCCTCCCGATAAAGCTATTTTGTTGATGTTCTGTGGAAACTGGTGATTGAACATGGAGAATACAGCAACAGATGGTATAGCCCCACACGAGGTCAATAAGCTGTGGAAATACAAAACTGCTATCCTGAAATTAAAAACAGGTGGCAGAAATTTCACTTGGAGACTTGGCATCTATAAGTAATCAGTTACTGTAAGAGCCTTGGTTAGACACAAATTAGCTTCATTGCTGATTGCATTTTCAATAAGTAAATGAGAAAGCAGCTGCATTTGGTTAAAATCACAATACAGGGTAGAAATATATAGAAAGTGTTTAGAAGCACTGTATTTACTTATTTTTTTCCTGTTAGTTTGAGTATATAGTGTTCCTTAGGTTTTTTTTTTAATAATTTTTTTTATTCCCCATAATATTTTGGTTGTGAAAATAAAACCAAGCCAGAATGTTTTACAACAGTTTTAGCAGTGTTTCTGGGATCAAGGCTTTTTCTCAGAGCTTTCAAACTGTTTCTCACCATTCCTGCATCACATTCTGCTTCTGAAAAACATAAATAAACAAACACAGGACATCTGGATTTGCTTTGGGGGATTTCAATTTCAAATAAGGATATAAAAAAGCTATTTCGACTAGAACTGAACTGTGCTAATAGAGGATGTTGTGTTCCTGATCTGTGTTTTCTGGCAAGCTCTCCTCCCCAGTAGTTACCTAACTGAAAATGCAGATGCCTGACACTGACCTGATGGTGACTTTCCTAGCAATGGCAGGGAATTTTATAGCAGGCAATGTGTTAGTAGGTGCTAGTTTGAGAACAGCAAGGTTACTTGTATGCCAAAATGAAGTCTAGAATACTTTCAAATCATCTAAATAGAAGTTATTATTGGATAGGCAGCCAGCCTTCCTGAGCATCTTCAATACATAAGGGTAAAAAAATTTGGTGTTGATCATCTAGAATACTCCAGGCTTAAAGGGTTTCAAGTTATTCAGGACAAAAAATGTGTTTGGTCCACGGGGGGAAACTAGTCCAGTAACACTACAGCCAGAACAACCTTCAGAATTTCAGTATTCAAGAGGATTTAAAAGTTCAGGAGATGATCTTCTCCACCTGATGTTGTATGAGACCTGTACATTTGTGAGAAGGTAGCAGTACCTGCTTGCAGAAATTTGAGAGTCTGTTACAGCTGATTTCAACTCAGTTTTCCATGGCCAGCTATTTGAAAGAGGCTACCACCTCCAGACAACATTACATGCCAGACGTGGTTTGACATTCACAATGTGGTTTGACATCCACTGAAATCATTAGATTTCCAGGAGGTTGCATTTACATTGTATTTACGCATCCCAGAAGAAGACTGTAATTCTAAGTTTTGAACTGTGTGCAGATAGTGCTAATATAAGAAAGAATCTGAGCTTACTAATGAGAAGAATCAGAGGATCTAGAGTTAGTGAGTGTTTGTGGAGATATGTTTCTGCATGGAATGATATTCAGAAAGTATTAATAGGTCATCCTGCAAAAATTATGCCTCTTTAAGGTGCTTCTGTCAGACACCTACAAAATGTGAAATAGGCATGCTGAGCAATGCTGGCCAAAGGGTTTGTTAATTCAAAACACTCACAAATTCATGTTTCAACAGAGATGTTGACTCATGGGCCTACTTCCCAGCCTATTTGCCATTGCATAGAGTATTATCCTCTTTCTGGCAACAGAATAATATTCCTCTGGCAGTTGCTTACATGGAACAATAAATATCAGGTAAATATTTAATATGAGTTTAACTTTTAAAATGTTGTTTAATAGCTAAATACAGAGGAAGCAACATGCTGTGACTAATCAGCTCTCTGCAGACCACCAGTGAGTGTAACATACTTCTGATATTAAGTACAGATATGAAAGGTCCTAACTTTAAAATTTTTTAAAACAGAAATAAGATTCCTTTTCAGATACTGAGACAAAATAGAGTTCAGGCTCGTCAGGTTGCTTATCAGAGCAGTGATTTTCTCACTTTGTGCAATGCTCTATGCACTCTTACTCTCCCCTTTGCTGTTTTTAAATCCTCTGACAGGTCACTGAAGAGGATAACATCTGATTTTAGACAATAAGGTTGGGAAGAGGTAGCTGGCAAGCGGGGGCAAAGCCTGTGCCTGAGGCTATGAGACAGTCTCTGCATGCAGCATCACCTTTTCCTCTAAGCTCTGCTCCTCCTGCTTCCTGGAAGCTAGGCTAAAGAAACGCAACATGGAGTCTGAGACCATGCCTCTTCCTGGGAGAGCAGAGGTTGATCTGGAGAGACCAAGCAGCTAAAGAGGAGATGGTTGGAGTAAGACTGCAAATGCTGATTTACTGAATTGGGGCAGAAGGAAACTGGAGAAAATACCTAAAAAGGAGCATTTCCCTGTATAGGTCTGTAATTAATAGAATGGAGCTGTCAAGGCTTGAGGTGGAGCCTCTAATAAAAGACAGCGCTCAGGCTATGGATAGAATAGTTGGAAGGGAAACTCAGTTTGCAAATATTTGAGCACCAGCGTATTACAGACTTAAAATAAATTGTATAAGCTGATGTCTGTGAAATCACTCATATTTAAAGCTTAAGCTGGGAAACAGTCTATCGATGAGCCCATATTTCCTGTGGAGAAGCTGTGTTAATGACATGAAAATTTTTCTCCCACAGCTTTCAGTCTTCTTACTTCAGCAAAACTGATGGGAGTAATAAAGTAAGTTGTTGCTTTTTCCCTTCTTACTGCACTTATATGAGAGGAGAAGGCTGAATGTGCTATCTTTTATTACTTTTCTCCTCCAGGAGTAGGTAAAAAGCAGTATATGTTTCATCCTGTTTTACAAACAGATGATACTACACATGCTTAGAAAGAGCTTAGCTAAACTGTGTGACAGGAAGCATACACTATGTGGAAAATCTGCAGCTTTTGGCATACTCAGGCAGAAGTGGAGATTAATCTGGGGCAAAAGAAGTTGCGAGTCTTTGGTTTACCGTTAATGAAAAAGAGGGGAAATGGCCACTAGGAGTTATGCAATAGAGTTCAGTTAAATAACAGGCCTTTGAAGGGCTCTGGTTCATGAAAGTGTCAGTGGTTTTGGGGGCTCATTTAGAGCCAAACAATGTGCCCAAATGCAGTGAACTGTGAGAAACTTCCGCATGACTGACATGAAACCAGAAAACTCAGAAGTGATACATGGGCTGCAGAAGCAGATTTAGTCTTTAAAGCAAGTGGGCATTTGCTGTCAACACCAATTAGTGTTTAACAAACTTTTCCTCACAAATTTGTTTAAGATTACAAACGTAAGAAAGACTTGAGCACCTACAAACTCATTTTTTTTCATGACAAATTTGTAGCTTTCTAATTCCTAAGTGGAATGAAAGCCTTGTGTTAATTGCCTACTCTTAGTACTTATATTGCAATCCAAACACCTATCTGTGGATCTGGGAGTTACCTGAAAATGAGAAACAAAACCAAGCAATGAGCATTATGTGTCTGAAATCCTGTTGTCTGAGTGTTAGCTGCTCAGTTAAGAAGAGACCTAATTGCCTCAGGATCCAGCATGTGCAATGCACTTCTGAGAGTGACAGTTGGTCTTTGCAAGAAATGCGAAAAGCTCTCAGTTTATCTTTTAAGCCCAAGTACTGGTGTCATTTGTTTGTATAGTATCCTACTGGTTATGCACTGTCCAGACGAGTGGGACAGAGAGTTCAAGACTCCCTTTATCTCTTAGCAAGGTGTCCAGCTTTTGAAGTTGTTCCAGAAAGTATTTAAGAGAGGGGGCAGGACAAATAGTTTATAAAATCAATCGGTTCTGTTGCTAGTCCTGTTGTAAGAAGAAAACAGTTTACTCTGAGTTTTGAGAGACAGTTCTATTGTGCCAAGTGCATGCTTGCAGAAACTGGAAAACAGGAGCAAGTGAGTTGCTCAGGCAGGGGAGAAGGTGGCCAAGATAGCTCTTAGTAAGGTGGGACCATGTAGTCTGCCAGTCTCTTTTACTGACTGGGCCTGACTGCATCCTTTACCACCAGATAGCCCAGTCCTTACATTTGTCTGAAAATGCCATAGACCAGACTTGTTAAATATAGTGGGTTTTGAAGTGCTGGGTCTGTGGGACATCCTGCACAAGGACAGCCAACCTGTGTTCCTTAGCCGCCCCTTCTCCAGGACATCTAAATATCTAGGAACTGGTAATTTATCCCTCTGTAATTAAGACATGGAATGGTATATCTGTAGTGACTGAGCTATTTCTCAGCATGAGTAAATGAGATTTACATGTTGAGGAAGGCAGTCAGCATTCAGCAAGAAGACAGATTAATTTAAGATTAATTCCTTAGTGGAGTAGAAGTGACAGCTGTGTGGAAGATGAGCAGTTCTAGGGGCTGTTAAAGTCCCATTTAAGTTCATCAGGTTGAGTTTTCATGCATCTCATGACTTGCATAAGATGTAAGTAGCTTGACAGTGTGAATGTACATGGTATAGAACCAGTTTGTGCCCTGCTACTTTCTGCATCGAGCTAATTGGGAACACCATTGTGACTATGAATATGTTCTTGAGAAATTAAATTTGATTTATAGGGTCATATTCTGTCCAGGAATCAGGTAAATCTTTGCATTGGACTCTTACCACACTGAATGCACTCTAGCTGTTATTGAATCAGTTCCCTGCTGTAAGATATGAAGAGCTGATTTCCAAACCTTGCTGTGGCTGCTGTGGTTCTGAATGGGCTGTCAGCCAGTCTGTGGATTAAAACCTTGGCAGCAAGATGCTTTAACACAGAAATATAAAACTGCTGTAAAAGATGTCTTTTCATGCAACCAGCTAGTGCTTTACTGCCATTGAGTCCAAAGGAGAGGGTAGGGGGAATCATAACTGACTGCTGGCACTGTGCTTCATTTAGAAAGGGAAAAAAATAGGCTCTTGAGACAGCATTAATATGTGCTTGTTAGGAACAAAATCTGTAGTGGGTAGGAGAAGAAACACGGGTGATTTTTCAGGTGTATTTTATGGATATATTAATCTTTAAAAGGCAACATTTCAACTGACATTTCATTCTGTACATGGAGTATTCCAGTCTTTGATTAATAGGCCAGGAGGAGGTAAACATTGAAATGTCATTGTGACCAAAAACTTTTAAAACCCAATATATTCCCTCTTATTTCCAGTCATTTTCATCTTTCTTCTTTGCTTTCTAAGCAGTGTTAATGAACCTAAGCAATAGCTTGAGCAAGTGGCTGAATAGAAGTGTAAATGCTCTGCAACATAGTTATTACCCAAAAAGAAAGCAGTCATTCTTGTAATCAAGGTCTCGTCCTTATAAAGCCATCCCTTCAGCTCTGTTAATGCACTGGACAGTGTTTTAACAGGTCTAAGTCACTGAGTATACCAAGTCTGAACCCCTATAAGTTCAGCTCCGTTTACATTTTAAGAAATGTACTAAACCATCTGGTTCTCTGTGTTGCTTCTGAAAAGTAAAATAACATACTCTTCATGTGATAATCAATGTGTAATGATCATCGCACATTACATAATGTCTTATCTTCCACCTAGAAAAGTACAGGCACAGCAGAGTTGTAAATCTGTCCTTTCATAAGTGTAGAGTGATGTCATTTGAGCTGCCTCATCCCTGCACAGCTTCCAAAACATCATGTGCTTTGCAATGCGGCAGTATCCATCTTTGCCTCCTCATTAAACAAATGCACAGACGAAATGTCTGTATGCAACATGCTACCACAGCCACCCCAGTGACAGTGCTGCAAAGCTGGTAATGTTTTTTTCTTGGGACCTTTTTGGTAGAATTGGAAAGTGTGTAATAAAGAAAAAAACCCCACATTTATCCAGTCTTTTCCTGGAACATGTCTACCCGAATAACTTCAGTTCCATATAAGTTCTGTGTATGAAAAGTGGATGCCAACAATGCAGTTCCCTCATTTTGTTTACATACAATAGCAGTGCATGTAAACAGTGTCAAATATAATATATATTAAAATCTGTGCTTTACTTGGAAATTCTAAAACCCCTTTATAGGTGTTGATTCCTTCCAGTCCTGTTGGTTAGTTACAAACTGTGAAAACACATGCGGCCTTTCCTACACTTAACTGCCTGTATCTGCACAATTGACAGTACTAGTTTGTCTGTCTTTTGGGAGAAGACAAAGGCAATATTCAATTCTCCGTATATTGGGCAGTCCAATTAAACATTTGCTAGATAATTTCATTGCTTTGACAAGTTTCAAGATTGATGCAATATTTTCCCTTCTGTTTCCCCAGTATCTCTGCCAGTTTTCAAATGGATTATTTCTTTTCTGCCAAACAAAGAATGTCTTTCTATCATTCATGTCTTTAATTGGCTTAATTCTGATTTTTATGTCTCTGCTTCTTGATAGGTTTTAATACAGCTGATTTTTTACTCAAAATACGTATCTACAACAATTCTTCCTTAATGTATGATTTTTATTTTTTTTTTGTTCCCACATCAACTTTAGCAATGCAGTTTTTGTGCCAGAGCTTAAGAACAGCCTCCACGCTAATTTCTTCCCATTAGTGTGCTAGAAACACGATGTTTTTCTCCAGCAGATCTCCCGATGAAGCTAAAATGAGAATTTTTCCTGAAAAGAAGCTGAAGGCATTTAGAACCATTTTAATTTCAGCGACAAATGTAATCTTCATTTGATAAGGCATAAAGTAGCTTGCCCCTTCAGACAGAGAGTCTGGAAGAAATAAACAATGGCATTTCAGTAATAAAGTAGTACATAGCTATTATCTAGCATTTGTCATCAGTAACGTAGAACATGTTTTAACAGACAAAGCCACTATCATTATCTGCATTTTACAGATAGCAAAAGTGGAGCATCCATTGAGCTGTTATGCAAAAATACTATAAAAAAATTGAGTAACCCAGGCCAGGCTTTCACAGTACATTTTGATTCCTTTTGTAGGAGCCATCTCTACACCATATATATTTACTATAGTTAGTTTTCTCTTGTAATTCCAGGAAAGTTGGAAGGTTCTGACTTCTATAGTGGTTGATCTTACAGAGGGCCATATCTACAGAACTGACTTACTTCATCAGGCCTGATTGCAGCCCTTATTGTTTAAAATCATTATTATGTTTTCCAAAGTCCTGAAAATACGTACTTCGTGCATATGGATGAAAATGGAAGGCAATAGATATTCTTTTTTAAAGTCCTGTGCTATTCTTTTGGAACAAAAGATACAGAGATGAAGTAACTGGGTAAATGTAAGGAGAAATTTAAGTTGAACAGCAATTGTGGATGAGGGTGAAGAGACATTGAAACAAGCTTCAAGCTCTTCTTTTAATGAAATTATCATTGTAATTTCGGGACCATCCCATTTCTGCAGAAAACGTGTCAAGAATAAAACAGTAAACGTAATTCCATGTATATGTAAAGCCAAGAAAATTTGATAAAAAATACCTTGAGAATTTTAAAGTAGTAGCGTTTAATATTTTTCTCAACCATTGCTGACCTAAACATGTAACCCTACCACATAAATCCCATGAAACCATCTTTATTTTTCCTGACCCTTGGAGCAGCTCTCTGTTTGAACATGCCAATTTACTACTTTTACTTTTTGCAGGATATTTTATGAAAAACCTTTCTTGACACCACAGTGTAGGCAATCCTGGCACTGAGCCTTCACGTTTTGTGAAATGAATCCATTAATTCCACAAATGATCAATCAGTTTTCTTGTAGCTGGCATAATTTTTCTAAAACATGAATCACCATTGGTCTAAGAAACTTTTGTGTGCAGAAAATAAAAGAAGATATAAAATTTCCTTATACAATGAATAAAGCAAATGAAGGGGTTTACATTTTAAGTTCTGTCTGAAATCAGTTTGGCATTTAACAGTGTGCAAAAGGAAAGCCCAAGTTATATATATATCCACGGTCAATTTAAATTTTAACCTTCCCATATTCAAAAAATTCCCATTTTACCAGCATTCTGGAGGAAAAGTCATACAGCTTTTTTCTTCAGCTTTTACAATGTCAGATGCTATTGCATTCCCCATTACATATTTCTGGGCAATGGCAATTGCTTGTTCATTTTTCAGTTTTCCAAATACTGAGCTCTGTAAAACATCTAATACCACAAACCACTTCCTTTCTAGTCTTGTGAGGGGGGCAGAGGAAACTGAGGACACAGCAGGAGAACTGTGTCATGTTTAGAATAGCTAGGTTTGGAAAGTACCTTAAGATCATCTAGTTCCAACACCCCTGCATGGGCAGGGACACCTCACACTTAACCATGGTCACACAAGGCTGCGTCCAACCTGGCCTTGAATACTGCCAGGAATGGAGCATTCACAATCTCCTTGGCCAACCCATTCCAGTGCCTCACCACCTTAACAGGAAAGAAATTCCTCCTTCTATCCAACTAAACTTCCCCTGTTTCAGTTTGAACACGTTATCCCTTGTTCTATCACTACAGTCCCTAATGAAGAGTCCCTCCCCAGCATCCCTATAGGCCTTCTTCAGATATTGGAGGGCTGCTATGAGGTCTCCATGCAGCCTTCTCTACTCCAGGCTGAACAGCCCCAACTTTCTCAGCCTGTCTTTGTACAGGAGGTGCTCCAGTCCCCTGATCATCCTCGTGGCCCTCCTCTGGACTTGTTCCAACAGCTCCATGTCCTTTTTATGTTGAGAACACCAGAACTGCACCCAATACTCCAGGTGAGGTCTCACGAGAGCAGAGTAGAGGGGCAGGATCAGCTCCTTTGACCTGCTGGTCATGCTCCTTTTGATGCAGCCCAGGATACGGTTGCTTTCTGTGCTGCAAACACACACTGAAATCGGCTCATGTTAATTTTCTCATCGACCACCANCCAGGTGAGGCGAGAGCAGAGTAGAGGGGCAGGATCAGCTCCTTTGACCTGCTGGTCATGCTCCTTTTGATGCAGCCCAGGATACGGTTGCTTTCTGTGCTGCAAACACACACTGAAATCGGCTCATGTTAATTTTCTCATCGACCACCACCCCCAAGTCCTTCTCCACCAGACACTGAGCCATTAACCACAACTCTTTGTGTGTGGCCATCCAACCAGTTCTTTATCCAATGAGTGCTCCACCTATCAAATTGATGTCTCTCCAATTTAGAGACAAGGATGTCGTGTGGGACAGTGTCGAATGCTTTGCACAAGTCCAGGTGGAGGACGTCAACTGCTCTAACCCTGTCCATCAGTTCCGTAGCCCCATCATAGAAGGCCACCAAATTGGTCAGGCAGGATTTCCCCTTAGTGGAGCCATGCTGGCTGTCACCAAGCACCTCGTTGTTTTTCATGTGCCTTAGCATGCCTTCCAGGAGAATCTGCTCCAAGATTTTGCCAGGCACAGAGGTGAGGCTGACTGGTCTGTAGTCCCCCGGGTCATCCATTTTCCCCTTCTTGAAAATGGGGGTTATATTTCCCTTTTTCCAGTTGTCAGGAGCTTCACCTGACTGCCATGATTTTTCGAATGTGATGGACAGTGGCTTAGCAACTTCACTTGCCAGCTGCTTCAGGACCCGCAGATGGATTTCATCAGGTCCTATGGACTTGTGCACGTTCAGGATTTTAAGATGGTCACGAACCAAATCCTCTCCTAGCTCCATGTTCTTACATGATACTTCACTGTGGGTTTTAATATTAATCTATAGAACTGAGTCACTTATTTGTGTTTCATGAGTGTTGCAGAGAAAACCTGCTCAGCCCAGACAGTTTAAACCGAATTAGGATCAAAAAACTTTGTTGAGTTTTTGAGAACACTCAGTGAAGTGTTGCATTCAAGCAGTAATACAAGAGGTAAACCCCCAAACTAGACACAGGAATGTTAACAAACACAAGCAAATCTCTAAACACCCTCTGTTACAAACATTACCATGTGTAACAAATGCAGAAGAGATTTCTTGAATTCTCCTTTCCAAGAACACCTCAGCATAAGCAGTGTAGTAGCAAATGCCAATTGGTGTGTTGGTAATGAATGGTGAGGAAACACTGCATGCTTTCTAAGTTTCCAAGTTTGTGCAGAAGGAACCGAAACCCCTTTCCTTTCACCTTTGGGATCGGTGCAGTCAAATGACTGTACGTGGTATCAAAGCCTTTATGGATACAGTCTGAGCATAGAGATTTATTTACAGGGACCCTCCGCAGCGATGCCCAGTGTGTGGCCACCATGGGCAGGGACATGGCCCTGGGCCTCCTGGGCACAGGCACTGCCTCAGGGCCAACACCCCAAAGGCTTTTTTCCAAGGGATGCTGGGTGAAGGGACAGCAGCAGCAGGGCTGCGGTGGGCAGGGCTGCAGGGGCAGCATCACCCCATGTCATAGTGCCAGCACCCAGCCACGCAGCATCACAATGCTCTGTGGCAGGATGAGTCCAGTGTCCTTCCGTGTCCCACTGCCAGAGTGGCCAGCGCTGCCACCAGGACAGAGCTGGCAGCCTGAGGGCATCTGAGAGGAAGCCCTGGAGGCAGCGGGGGAATTCCTGGGAGGGAGGTGCGGGATGATGGGGGGAACCCTTGAAGCTGCACGAAGCTGCAGAAGGTTCTGTGCTGTAGTTCCAGCTCCTGGAGGAGCCACGCTCAAAGCGCATTGGATGGATGGATGGAAATCCTGCTTCAGTTGTTGAGGAGCTCACCTTAGTCATCTCCTGGTCACCAGGGAATTAGGTGAGGGGGGGACTGAGGGAGGGGACACTGGAAGCTGCGAAGCTGCTGGAGGTTCTGTGCTGCAGTTCCAGCTCCTGGAGGAGCCATGCTCAAAGCATCATCCAGGGATCCTGCTTTAGTTGTCAGGGAGCTCACCGTCCTCACCTCCTGGGGAGAGAGTGGCAGTAGCCAGAAGAAAAAGGATGCACAAGTGGCTCGGTGCCCTCCCCCAGTGCTCTGGAGCTCCCACTGCCAAGCAGAGGAAGGATTCATGTTCCGAAGATTCATCAGGCCAACGGCATTTGGTATTGGTGGAAGTACCTGAGATGGCTTCAGGCGGAAGCAGAAAAAGCAGTGCCAGTGTCCCCTTGTCCCCTTGGAGGCATAACCAGCGTGTGAACCCGGAGCAGGTCTTGCTCGCATGCTCAGGGATTAGCCGATCGCCAGCATTGGGGTCAGGAAGGAATTTTCCCCCGGGGCAGATTGGCACCGGTCCCCGGGGGTTTTTTGCCTTCCTCTGAGCACTGAGCATGAGCACTTGTCAGGGCTCCTCTGGTCCATTCTGGCTGCGTTATCGCCTGGTGCTCGTCCTCCACATAGGTGGCCCCTCGTGTCCTGCAGCTGGGGGGGGGAAGGGCTTTTTTCCCCCCAGGCTGGACTAGCAAGTGTCCCCGGGGGTTTTTGCCTTCCTCTGCAGCCGAGCACAGCCCCTTCATGGGGCTCCTTTGGCTCATTGTGGCCCAAAGGCAGCTGCTCGTGCTCCACGCGGGTGGCCCTCCTGCCCCGCATCCGGGGGGAGGCAGCCTTTTAGCACTCCCAGGGTGGCCCCAACATGGCCCTGGGACTTGCTGCTGTCCTCTGGGGTACTGAGCACCACCCCTTGTCAGGTCTTCCCTGGCCCTTTGTGGCTGGGTTCTTGCACTGCTCTTGCACCACCACGGCACTGCTCCTACCCTGGGTTTTCTTTGTCAGGCTGCAAGGGAGGATTTTTCTAGCTAAAATGAAGGTATTTCCATCTAAACTGAACTCAAATTAACTAAGCTAAACTAAACCAGATAACTTTATTTAGAAATAAAATACTCTTTCCACCCGTAGCCATTCTGATTTGTGTCTTTGAAAGTGCTTTTGGTGCTGAAATTCCTTTAGCATTTCAGGTAAGTATGGATCTCCTCATTGTACAGCTTGTGAGTGCAGGGAATGGAACAGAGTAAAATGGAATGGAACAGAACAGAAGAGGGTGGAATGGAACTAAACAGAATACAACAGAAAGCTCTGCTATGTCATGCATCTAGAGTCATAGAATAGTTAGGGTTGGAAAGGACCTTGACCTGGGAGCAAGTAAGGAGCTGAGGAGGTTGTCCCTATTTGCAGACAAACCAGTTAACAAGGTGATTACAGCCTGTGGGGCACTCCTGACAAGAGAAGAGAGGAAAAACTTTGTGTGTCAATCTGTTTGTTATACTGTATGAAGTGTTATGCTGCCTTTCTTCTCTAATTTCCACTGTGCTGGGTTGCTTCGATTTTAACCTGTGCCTACAAGGTGATGTTGCATATATGTATGTATGTATGTATCCCCATATGTATGCATGGGGAGTTCTAATGTGTGGGTATGTAAGCTTTCTTTTTCTGTCTATCTCTTTGCTTGAGACACCAAATCCAGTGTGGTTGCCTTTGGTGTGACTGCTGCCGTTGATCTCTGTGCCTGACTTGAAGTCAGCTTGACAGGGCTACCCATGAAGCCAATTACCCTCTGATGCTGCTCCAACACCAGTGAGTGACAGGCCTGTGGAGAGCTAACTGATGTAGTCTTGGCCAGAGCAGTGTCCCTGAACTTGCAGCTCTTTGCCTCTGCACACTACAAAAAGACTAGTGCTGTTGTGCTAACCCATTTTTAAAACAATAGCCTTATATCTGTCTTAGCCTCTTGGCTTTTCCTCGGCTAAAATTGAAGATGACCCTCCTACCAAAGTTGCATTTGCCACTGACTGCTGGAAAGGGCACAAATTAGTCAAGCTAATAGATTTTAGAATGATAGAATCATAGAATAGTTAGGGTTGGAAAGGACCTTAAGATCATCTAGTTCCAAACCCCCTGCCATAAGCAGGGACACCCCACACTAAACCATGCCACCCAAGGCTTCGTCTAACCTGGCCTTGAATACTGCCAGGGATGGAGCACTCACAGCCTCCTTGGGCAACCCATTTAAGTGCCTCACCACCCTAACTGGAAAGAATTCCTTCCTTAGATTCAATCTAAACCTCTCCTGTTTAAGTTTGAACCCGTTACCCCTTGTCCTGTCACTGCAGTCCCTAATGAAGAGTCCCTCCCTAGCATCCCCATAGGCCCCCTTCAGATACTGGAAGGCTGCTATGAGGTGTCCACTTCTCTTTCATAGGCTGAACAGTCCCAACTTTCCCAGCCTGTTTTGGTGCATCTCAGTTATTTTCTGATTTCTCCCTTTTCAAATCATGCAAAAGTAGTTCCAGACATGAGCTGCAGTTCAAATTATGAAGACTAGTTCATTTTTGTATGCTTTTCTCCACCACTTAGAAACAGAATTAATCCTTATGAAATGACTGGAAAATTGTCTATCTAACTTTTTAACTCTATTTTATCATCTACATATCTGTGCATACCTGTGCATGTCTTGTAGCTGAACAGATTACTTGCGCATTCTGTTTAAGCCTGGATCTAGAGAAGAAGCTGACTGACCATGGGGCTAGCATCCTTGGGTTGTTATAGTGCACAGGTTTGCTAGATCCTTCAGGAAAAAGAAAAATGCTTTCAAATTGGAATTGTAAGGTGGACACTGAGACAGTTATAAATGCTACCATCCGATGTTAGCCACTGTGCTGCAATCCAGTCATTGACTAGAGAAGAGCCTTTATAAACTTCTGTCCAGTGTGTTTAAATAAGCTACAGTTGGTATTAGCATTCTCTGGAAAACTACTGAATCTAGGTTGGGAAAGTGAGAGCTTGCATATAAATAGAACATTATCAAGAGCTCTCCATTTCTCTTAGCAGGACAATTTTTTTTTATTTTTGTTTTCCTCCCCTGCTTTTTACAGAAAAAAATAAAAATTGTGGCTTAGCAAGTGTCTGTGATATAGTGAGGTTTGGACAAAAACGCATAAATTACACATGAATTAACATTTTGATGTTATTGCTATGATGGTTAGTCAGAAAACCTCAGATGATCTAAACCATGTTTACTTCCTGCTTTTCTATGCTGTAATTTGATAATCCACAAAAAAAAAAAGTATGGTTACTGTTATTTTGAGTTTTGTGCCCTGTACAGAAGAGCATTACAGAAATACTTCCTTTTGCTTTACATGGTAACTTAGTGTGTGATAAATATTTATCTAGGCACACTGCGGTGTCTGCATTAATAATAATTGTCAGAAGTGCTACTGGGAATGTGGATATGAAACCTGTTTGTATGGTGTGCAAATTTAAGTGATGTTAATCACGCTGAATATGCATTAGCTGAAAGTAAAAGCCCTAGAAGAAAAATCTCAGCCAGTATTCAAGGTCTCAGGAAGAACCTTTTCTCAGCTACTCAGGTGAGATCAGGAGAGTTGGGCTTCCCTTCTATAATGCCAAATTCTATGCTAGAAAGGAGGCGAGGAAAAGGGGAACTGGGAAGTATTCCTTTGAGTAGGCCTAAATCTACAACTCTACTAGAAAATTTTTAAAGATCTTCAGCTGAAAAACAAACAAAAAAAAAAAAATAAAACTGAAGGCCAGTGTTAAAATCTGGTTGTTTGTATAACTAAGATCAAAACTATATGAAAAGAAGCTATATTGAAGTTACAGCAGCACGAGATGAGAAGAACTTCAAAAGAAAGAAAAGTCTTTACCATTTTTCAATTGGAGAAACTATTTTAGTACTGCATCATGTGCCAAGTTTAAATAGACACTAATAGCATGGGCTTTAATTTTTTCATGTGTTCCATGAGGTCCAGCTCTCTGACCTGCTCCACCTGAAAGCTCTGGAAAATATCACACCAGCAGCACACCCTGTTAAAACTCTGTGGAGTTTTAATTAAATCAGAAGTAGACAATTCTGGCTTTTCTGGGTTTTGTTAATAGGGTTGCTGAAGAGTATTCAAATTGAATTTGCTGTGGCTGGGTATCTGAGCCTGTTAGAGCTGCTTCTTCTATAAGGAAAGGCCAAACCAGAATCAATTCCATCTTCATTTTCTGTGGTTTCCTTTCAAAGAGATTTTGTCTCCATCTCAGAAAGTGAAGGGTTGCAGTAAAGGATTATTCTCTGCATTGTTAGCATAAACATAATTGTGCTTTTACTGTTCCTTCTTTTGCCTCATGATCTTCCCTCATGGCTGCTCCTACTCTCCCCTCATGCCGCCCCTACTTTCCCCTCGCTATCTCCCCTTATACTCCCCCTCCTTTCCCTTCACGACCTCCGCTCATGGCTACCTCTCCTTTTCCCTCATGATCTTTCCTCATGGCCCACATGATCACCCCTCATACAGTTCTAGTGTCAACTGCACCATACAGCTTGCTGTCATCGGCAAACTTGCTGAGGGTGCACTCAATCCCACTGTCCATGTCACCGACAAAGATGTTGAACAAGACGGGTCCCAACACCAATCCCTGAGGGACACCACTTGTTACTGGCCTCCAGCCAGACACTGAGCCATTGACCGCAGCTCTCTGTGTGCTGCCATCCAGCCAGTTCTTTATCCACCTATCCACCTATCAAATTGATGTCTCTCCAATTTAGAGACAGGGATGTCATGTGGGACAGTGTCAAACACTTTGATGAATTTATAGTATTATTATCAAGGACATATTGAAAGTCAAGCATCTCTCTTATGTCTTTCCTAAATTAAGGTCAGAAAGGTGGAATTGGTTGAGTCCCATGAATGAGGTACAGCAGGAAAAGAAGCCTATATATTGTTGAGGTGTTCGAAGGCAGAGATAGTTTAAATTGGAAATTCTTCTTATGAAAAGTATGACTGATTGTGCTGTGATATTTGACATTCGGTATATGAGCACTCTACTTGGAGAATCCTCTAAAGGAATGTCTGTGTTTTGAACAGTCTACCACTTCATGGGTGCAGTATACATATCTTCCACCAACATTTATTTATTGGCTTCTCATCTTTACTAATAAAATGGTCATAATAGAAATAAGATTGATGAGATGGCCTATAGAAAGTTACTTAAGGGGGTATGCTGGCATTTTCCATTCCTAGATGAATACATTCTTGCCTTTGATATTTGATTTTGCTGGCATTTCGGCTGTGGCAGATTTTGAAAGATGCTACTATATCTCACAAGCAATCTGCTGAGTAGTGGTTTCAATGTATGAATATTTCTGGGCTTTAAAGAAAAAAAGTCTTGTTGATTATGAGGCATTTATGAAATTAGTCAAATTGTAGAGTTGTCCTAAATATGTGTTATCATGAAATGTAATTAACACATGTTTTTCTGAAATTCTGATGAGCTAAAATGTTTCACGAACCTTTGTTTGATGGTATGGAAAAGGGGAGAAAAAAAACCCAAAACAGTTGAATGAGTGGAACACCACTCATTCAAGGGCTATTTGCCCTTTTTGTTTCAAAATAGGTTTTCTTTCTCCTTTCTTTCTCCTGTCTGTAAAATTTTGAATGTTTCTTTTTTTTTTTTTTTTTTTTTTTTTTTTTTTTTTTACATTACACTTATTTTT
>NDXB01009602.1:70687-96520 GCA_002631895.1 Agapornis roseicollis
TTTTTTTTTTTTTTAATTTATTTTTGTAAAATAAGACCTAGATCTTCATTCAAAATGAAGCTTTATGCAGACCAGGCTTCCCTACTAAGTCAGAGCTCTCTTACTTGTCAAGCTCTGCTGTTTCATTTTGGTTTTATTTACTTAGAATTTTCCCCTTTTTTGTTTGAGGACAGGCTTGGCAAAGCAGGCAACTGTTGTCCCCTTCCATACTCAGGCAGCTGCTTCCCTTTCAGTAAAGCTTTCTTGTATAGCCCAGTCTGGACTTCCAATATATAAGAGGTGCTGGCATAACTCACAATATTGAAGCAGACAAATTTCTCCACCTATCAGCTTGTTGCCCACTTTCAGCATCACTTTATGTCAATGATGTAAGTGTTAAGCAGTTCTGTGTGGTTTGTAGTACAGGACTCATGTCTTCCTGTCCAAAACCTCAGACTAGCAGAGCCACCTCAAAATTTAGGTCCAGCTTCTGATGTACAAAAAAGTACAGGTTTCAGTCCTGTCTCCTCCATCAGGATAGCTTAATACAGTTTAAAAGCTTGTTTAGTACTTGTTAAAATGCAAGCTAAGGTAGTCAGAAAGCTAATATCTGGGTACAGGGTGGGTTAGCCAATAGATGCCAAAACCTTTTAAAAGCTTTTTTCCTTTGGGCTTGTAAAGCTGTACAGAAGGAAACTTGAAACACCTGTCTCAGATGTGAGAAGTGAGTCTGTTTGTAATTTTCACCTATAGCCCCTCATCAGTCTCCTCTCTAAATATTCTGTGGAGGTCTTTCCAGTTTGTGTGAATGATGCCCTATCTCCCTTAAAACCTTTGGTAGTAATTCTGATCAGTCGTATCGACCATAAAGGGCTGAACTGGCCAACTGCAACAAGAGTTTCTGAACTTGCCAGCAGTCATTCATTAAGTCCAAATAATCTCAGAGCAGTGAAAGCTGTTTATAGATGTTTTCCTTACCCCCACCCCACTGCCCTTCTAGCTTTATTCAACACAGACTTAGATTCTAATGTAACCAAAGGGGGAAAGGAGCTGCAGACATGATTTTCATTTCTGATTTTCTGAAACTTCAAGGGCAAGAGCTGAGGGATCAGACCAAAACACCAGCTTAATTACATATTCATTAGAAATATCTGCATTCTACTTTTGCTACTTCCAAAATATCACAGTATAATATCAGCTACACAGACCTTCACACCAAGGTATCTTCATGCCAGTAAGAGGACTATATATAGCATTCTTGTGGTTTGCACATAAAAATATCAGTTGAAAACTGTACTTCCAATTTGAACAGAATTGAAGGCTTCTTGTAGTTCTGAGTGTCTGTTCATACAAGTTGAACAAGTTAATACTCATTTATGTTTACCAATATTATGGTTCTATTATTAATCAGATATTACAGCATTTGGCTGCTTTCCGATTGATTTGAATGACATGTTCTCCTTCAGTGTTAATTAGGTGCAAGCTCAGAAATCTAAAAGATAAGAGTATAATTTGGTACATTTCCTCTAAAATGCCTTTTATGTGAGAGATTTGAACCAGAAACATGAAATAGTTCTAACTTGTAAAGTATTGGAATCTTAGGTTTCTGAATTCTTTTTCATCAGCTGCCTGCATTTAGAACTTGAAAATTAATTTACCCATTACATGAGAATTATATTTTTAATTTATATTTGCATAAAAGGAAAACACTCTCTTCAGCTTGTTTTAAGAAAAAATCTTTATCACTTTCTCAGTGTTAAGAGATCTGTCAGGATAAACCAGAGACGCTGCACTGCACTGGATCAGAGCTGGTCTGGCCAAGCCTATTATTTCTCTCTCTCCATCCCCAGTAGCTTACGGAAAAGGTTTAATGAAGGAGGAAGCCTACAGCAAATTTCTCTCTTTATCCCCTGAAAAGAGATCCAGATTTTATGTCACATTGCAGCTTCAGTATCTCCACTGAATACAGTTACATGACTCTAAGCTTCTTTATATCAGTAAAGCTTGTACATGTAAAATAATATTTATCAGTGCAATATCAGTAACAAATGGTTTAGAATATTTTCTTTTTTTTTCTAGACAAAAATTGCATAATTAATACCATTGAAATAGGATAAACATTTTGCACTGAAGACATCAAAGAGTTCTCTAATGGGGTTTGTCTCATGCCAAATCTTGCAGATGCCATGATACAATTATACTGTAAAAGAAAATTATAGGGAAAAATGTACAGAATTCTCAAGCCAGTGGAAATACCTCAATGTGTTTATCTTCTTTTTCTGTTCAGTAATATATTATTATTGTCTTAAAAATCAGTTTATGTTACTACACCTTAAAGCTTAGAAATCACATTAATTTCTATTCAGGATGTGGGAGAAGAAAGTGTAATTACTTTCCTTTGCAGAAAAGTCTCAGCCTGAGGTGAATAGGATTTAAGACCCTCCCATAACTTTCACATTTTCTGCTAATTTAGATGATTGCCTCAAAATGTTGATTATTTGCCATAAAAAGAGTAGGCTGTAGTGGGAGTGCAAAATGGGAGTAAATATGTTTTAAGCGCCTCTCTCTGAACGTGATTTTCGAGCCATCAGGGGCAGCCAGGAGAGGTGCTTCAGAAGATGGGAGTGAGCTTCTGCAAACACGTAGATGTTTTACTGTGGCCTGGGATCCTCATTTGTAGGTGTCTAACTCTGCCCAAACAGAAGGTGCTGTTGTGTCCTGGTGCTACAGCTGAGGCAGGAGGGAAACATTGCCTCCATGGATCCAGATTCAGGCATTGCATATTGCAGGCAGAAAGTGCCTATCTGTGATCTGTGTATCTGAGAAGTTTGCTGTGTTTGTCAGCTTTCTGATCCACTTATTCCCATAACAGCATGGTGAGTGCCTCCAACCTGAAGCAGGGAGGGCAGCTTTGAATACATTCTGATAAGGACTGTGGAGGAATAACTTTGTTCATCTGCTGAGCTGTTCTTCTGCATCTGGCAGCTGACTGCTTGATAAAACAGGGAGTGTGGTGACAAGTTCTTGAAGACAAGTGTTCTAAGGCTTTCAAGAAATGCAAGGAAATGGGTTTCAAAAAGCCACTAATTAAAAGAAGTCTGATTATTTAGGGTCTGAGAAAAGTTATGACCTAAGATAGCTTATTTTGCATCTCTATTAAATTCTGATTTTTCTAGGTGACAAAGCACCTTCAACTCACATTAATTTCAATGTGGTTGAGAGTGATCAAATAGTTTAGGAAATAAGTCTAGTAGATTTTTGGGGAATTTGGTAGAGAAAATGGAACCACACAGAGCCTGAATTGTGTTAGAGACTGTTTCTGTACTGTAACTCTCTGGTCTATCAAGAACAATGTCTTACATCTGTGATTTTTAGAGTAGCTCCTCCTATGATGCAGGAAAATCTTACTTCCCATGTAAACCTTTGATAGGTAATTTTATATTTTTCCGTCTCTTCTCTACATAGGCTACATATATGATGTTCAGTAAGACCTTGGAAGCAGTGCTTTTGCTCAGATGTTTCTGCCAAACAGAAGCAATGGAAATCTTTCTACAAATAATTTATTTTCCAGTCTATCCTTTAAGTATTTTTCTTCTGCTTTGCCATTTCTCTTGAGAATTCATTTGGAACCTCATAGTTGGTTGTTTTTTTTAACAAGAACCCCTTCTTCCTGACACATGAAAAGCACGGAGCACTCCCCTACATCTCCCTTTACATGCAAAGACAGTACAAAACGCATGTTTAATTTTTAGTGCAAAGTATGCAAAATTGCTCTACCCCCTCTTGATGGTGTTAACTGAAATAAGTTAACAAAAATACTTTGATTGCCTTTTGGATTGGGCAAACTGGAAACTACTGAAGAAGTCATGTTTGTCTTGGTGATAGTTTTACTAGCATGAAAATGTTGTGAATGAGCATGAAGGAAGTTCAAAAGTAATACATAAAGCACACTACCCAACCACTCACCCTTTGTAGAGGATATAGTGGGTGTCCGCAGACTTCACACATCATTTACATTTATCACTTATACAACGGGGCAGCTTTATTTCTGTACGGGAACAGATGTTTATGGAATTTCATGCCTTGCATAATATTTATTTGCCTTTCACAAGGTTCTCAACACTTTTTACACAAAATCAGTAGCAAAAGCGAAGTCCCCACCAGTGTTTCTCTACCTCTTCTACTTTTGTTAGGTAACTAACTATTTCATTTTCTTAGATTTATTTTATTTTGAAAAGTGACACCTGTGAGTAGACAGGTATTAAAATGACAAAGGTTTCAGGGAAAACTTTTCCAAGACATAAAGGAAGCAGGAAAATAAAACATTTAGCTTCTTTAGAGGAGACTGCAAAACTTGGTCCAAATTCTTAGATTTTGTATATAACATGCTATCCTTTTATATTCTTGTGGTGTTGTTGTTGTATGTAGAAACTTTATCAGAAATCTAAATTATTGATTCCAATTAGCTTTTTGAAACATTTCTAAAAAAAAAATACTATTCTTAGGTTTTCGGGTATTATTAGTAAACCAAAGTTCCACTTGCTTATTATCTTGTTGTTTTGTTTGTTTGTTTTTCCAAACAGGTGTGTTTTATGAAGTTGTTCAGAGCTTCCCTAGAGTGGAGGAAAATGAGAGAGTGGATTCACATGTAAGCATCCACAGGTGGAGAAGGCATTCAGAGTCTCTCAAATCAGTTGACACCAACAGAGCTAGCATGGGACAGGATTCCTCTGAGCCAGGGGGTTTCACGGATCTGCTACTTGAAGAGGGACATGATAACACCACTCAGATTGAGGTAGAAATTGATCCTGTTTTTTTTTTTCATTTAATGTGTTGTCTTTGATGTGGGGCAAGTAAAAAAATTGAAGGCATTTATTGTAGTGTGCTTGAACATTGATAGGGAATGAGAAACNTACTTGAAGAGGGACATGATAACACCACTCAGATTGAGGTAGAAATTGATCCTGTTTTTTTTTTCATTTAATGTGTTGTCTTTGATGTGGGGCAAGTAAAAAAATTGAAGGCATTTATTGTAGTGTGCTTGAACATTGATAGGGAATGAGAAACTCATGGTCTTTGTGTTTCTGCATATGGAAGCTTGTATTTTCTCCTGTTTTGAGGCTTGGAGCCTGTGTTTTCTGATGTTTTGAAGAGAGTCTGTAGAGGATATCTGTCTCTGCTAGTTATGAGAAGTCCTATGTTCTAGCAGTTCTTGCTGGAGATCTTGAAAATGAAATGGAAGTCTTTCTTAGAAGTTGGGGTAAGCACCTCAATTGATCAGAATTTGCCTTGCCTTTTCTGGAGAGTGATAATCAGACATGTAGGGGAAAAGGTCCTAGAGAAATGAGAAATAGGGGGAAAAAGATCAGGTTAATAGTGGAAAAAATTTGCTTATACTACTTGACTGTTGAGCTTCCAAGAAAGAATAATATGGATCAAATCCATCTGTGTGAAGTTTTGGGATATTCTCCTGGTTTACAGCTTCATTTAATCTCTCTGTTTAAAAAAAAATTAACTGCCAGGTTGCCCTCATATAGCTATAAATATAAATGCAAGTGAGCACCAGTTCTGTTTTTAAAGCTGCTCTCTATTCCAAGTAATGTAGGGATAGCAGGAGTTGACTATAATGTTATGTTATGATTGATTGTTGCAAAATGTCTCTGCCTATGATGATTTGCAGGATTTCTGCTATTTAATCTTAGTGGTTCTATATAAACACACTGGCTGAATTGATTTTGTCTTTATACACAGATAATTGTTACTATTATAATTGTATTTTTTATTGTTTTTCTTTTTCAAGTATTAATAGAATCTACTTTTTTTTTTTTTCTTCAATAAAATGCAGCTTGGAATAAGCTATGCTTAACATTTCAGTCTTTATATTCTGCTTTCAAAGCAACAGTGCTGTTTATTTTTCATGTCTGAGGAGCTCATTCTCAGACAAACAAAACAGCTTTCAGATTTTGGGTTGTTATCTGACACAGTAACAAAAGCAAAGCAATATAAAACCTATCCATAGAGACAATGCTGCCTCTACAGCATGAGTCAAAAACTAATAATGCTTTCTTAGAGGTGTGTTTTGTGTTTGTTTTTTAAGCTTCCCAGTTTGCACAGTGCTAGCTATGTTTCTTCTTGCATAAACATGGAAGAGGCTAGTTGGTAAATTGGTTTTCCAAATTCAAATTGTGTGTTGATTTCATGATTTGTGTTTTGCCCTCTGTAATACCCATCTGGCTGTACTTGAAGCATTTCTGTCAGGCATGACACAGATTGATCCTGCTTCTAATTATTTTAGCAGGTAAAGTTGTAATTGTCTCCAAGGTATAGGGGAGTTCGTGTATCTGATCTTTCCATGGTTTACTTGTAGATCCCCATGCACTGTCTCTGTTCAGTTCAGTTCCAAGCTCTTGTGAAGCAAAATGGGTCAGAGCTCCACCTCTAACACTTGTACATAGCAACATTTAGGAAAAAATAATGAACACTTGCAAACAGACATATGTAGAAAGACATTTCTCCAGGGTCATCTTTCCTGACAGATTAATGGCCTTATAGTATCTTAACCTCAAAACTACACCATCCTTTCTGAGTTTATTAAATTCAGGTTCTGTGTTCTGTGGTAGCCCTCCCTTTTGTAAGGTCCTCCCAGCACAATAAAATGAATTGTGGTTTTATACACTATCGGATTCCATTGTAAATCCCTACTACAGCACACACGCGTTTTACAAAAATCCTTGATGCCCACTTTTATAGAGGAGGTAAAGCGTACAACAGATACTTGCAGCAGAAGAATCTGCATGTAGCAAAGTCTTCTGCCGCTTGGAAGCTTATCAGTAGTGCTTGAGAGCATATTGATTTGTTTGGGGGGTTTTTTGTTTGTTTTTAAACCCTTCAGTGTGCATTGCAGTTCTTGCTGAAGAAAATGCAGATGATGAGTACCACCTGTCACTCATATTTAATGACATTACAGAATTACAACATCCCTCCCTCACAGATACTGTTTCTCTCTGAAGTATTTTGAAGCCTTGCCATGCAAATGTGGAAGGCTGCTTTAACAGGAAGGCTGACAATGATGAACATATCTTTAATTTTCACTTGATATTGTTTTCTGCTCTTCTTTATAATGATGAATTTACTTTTTATCCAGCTTTTAAAAAAAACAAACAAAGGAAGCCCTGCCTCTCTTTAACTCCCCTCCTAAAAATCCCCAGACAAGTACAAAAAGGGAGGCAGTATGCAGGGATTTCTGCACACTGTTTAATTCTTCCCTGTGTTACTAAATCTATACAAAATCTTAATGTTGGAAATAATGAAATTAACTTGAGTGAAGCATAGCTTAGTTCCACTGGCTTTCCTTGATATTTTAAGGTAATGAGATTTTTCATTTAGTTTTCCCATTGGATGGGAATTGTCCTGTAACTTCACAGGTATACTGTGCTCCCACCAGCCCTCATTCGGAGGCTATTTTAACATCAGCTGGAGTGGAAGATGAAGTTCAGGGCTTCAGGACCCTTTTTAGAAAGTGCACTGTAAATTGCTTTAACACATCTTTTCAGTAATCGGGATGGACCCACTACTATATGTAGGAAAGAAAATAATGGTCAGGTTGTCTTTAGAGTTGCTTTCTGTCTGGTCCAAAAGCCTAAGCAATAAAGCCATTAGGGACTTCAGGACTTTGCTGTCTCCACATCTCTGTTTTGTCTCCTGCATTTCATTGGCACTGTGATTCAGGGCAGAATTCCTGCAAAATGCTGTACATATTCAGATACTTTCAAGAATAAAGATGTTCTCTTGAACTATACTCTAGAAGTTGAACTGCATTGCAGAGACTAGCAAAAGCGGTGGCTATAGCTATTTGATATGCAGGGCCTTCAGAAATGGGCAGAGCCTTGGGAAGGAGAAAATAAGTCCAATTATGTTACTGGAGAAGAGGAACTTTGTGGTCTACAGGTGTGGTGTTCTGGCAGCACAAACTCGCAAACCTAGAGGTGCCAAGAGAAAGACAAAGGACAGGAAGAACAGGTTTCTACTGCAAGCCAGATTTTCTAGGCATATAGCATTTGTGATCTTTCCAGAGAGCTGATAACAAGTTGGAGATTTTAGGGTAAAAATAAGGTATAACAAATAGTTATCATAAACACTTTATAAAACAGGACAAAATCTTGTTGTATAAAGTTATTTATAGTGTGCCTGTTAACAACTAGAATGCTGTAAATCCAAAAAGGTTCCCAAGGACGGAGGTTGGTCCCACTTGCTTTTTTCCAGTTTTTCCAGAGCCACAAAACAAAGGAAGGAGAACATATAAGTCTCTAAGACTATAGTCTGTAAGAGGTTTACTAAGGTTTAATTCCCACTACATAATATATGCAGAGAGAGGAAGCAAGCTCTGAAGAAGCACAGGTGTAAAAAGGGTGAGATCCCATCTTGTAAAGGTGAGGAAAAATGCTACAGTCCTAGAAAAGTCCCTGAGGTAGATAGCGTTTGGACAGGTGATGAAGTAGGTTGTCAGAAGTCCAGATGAGTCTCCCTTTGAAGGCAGGAGCATCCATGACTAAGGATCACAAAACCAAACATTAAAGTCTTCTGCCTGGGACTGTCAGAAGCTGAAGCTGAAGTGTTTCCCACTAAGCCAGAGGGAGCTTTCTGAGTTTGAAATCATCCAAATTGCATCCCTTATGCACTAACGAACTGGTGCTCAGGACTGCCAGTGCAAAGGCTGCCTTTATGGTCCTGTGGGTGATAGGCTAAGAGGGGAAATGTGTACTGCATTGTAGTGACATGGATTATTATGAGCATATTTGAGAAATTGGGTGGGACATTCAAAAATGAAGTGCCATTTAGATCAACAATTCTTCCTTCTAGAGAGTTTGTTTTTTGAATTCCTGGGATTTCACACACCACCACCAGCCCCAGTCTTTCATGGGACTCTTGTCTCCACTCTTAGGGGTTGGTGTTGGTTTTTTGTTTGTTGTGTAATCTACCCTTCTGTTTATTGTGCTCAGGACATTCAGAAGTGCCTTTTATTTAGAATAAAATAAGCCTAGCAAATGCAATGTGTAGGGTGGAATTTGTTGTTATGAACACTGCAAGTCCTTGAAAAAGCAATGAGCATGAAGATGTATCTGAATATGTCTAGTCAGGCATGTCTTCTTTCAAGCAAGGAAAAAAATCTGAAAAATATACTGCCTTTTGTCACATACTCTAATTATAGAAAAGTATGCTTTAAAATACCTCACTGTTAACACGTAAATGAGTATTAATATTGTTAAAATAAACTGAGGTTCATGGTATGACCAATCTTCTGTTAATCCTTGAAGCCCTGTAGCCATAAAGGTAGCAGAGATTCTCACCTGTTGCTTTTTGCATTTACTGGAAAATGAACTGAACCCTGAAATTCATCTAGGATGGATGTTGGGTCCCCAGTATCCACCTGTTCTTGGTTCAGCAGTAGCAGTCATTTTCTCCCTTCTTAGTAGCTGGTGCAGTGCTGTGTTTTTGACTTTCAGCCTGGGAACAGCGCTGATAACACCGATGGTTTTAGTTGCTGCTCAGTAATGTTTAGTCTAACCAAGGACTTTCTGAGTCTCATGCTCTGCCATGGAGAAGGGGAAGCTGGGAGGAAGCAGAGACAGGACACCTGACACAAACTAGCCAAAGAAGTATTCCATACCACAGCACATCATGCCCAGTATATAAACTGGGGGTAGTTACTCAGGGTTGAGCTGGGTATCAGTCAGCAGGTGGTGAGTGGTTGTATTCTCTTCCTTGTTATTTTCCTCGTCATTATTATTATTGGTGGTAGCAGCAGTAGTTTGCATTATACCTTAGTTACTGGGCTGTTCTTATCTCAACCTGTCTGGGGTGGAGACGGGAACGGGGCAGCTGGGAAGTGAAATAGAGGCGGGCTGTGTGTTTCTGAGTTGCAGCTGGGCTTAAACCCCAACAGCACCACTAAGGAGGTATTCACAGATGCATTCAGAATACTTGCTAATGTAGGCATAGCCACTGAGGTCTGTAAATGTTTAATGATGCATTAATGTTTTAAATAGTTTAAAATATGCATAATTTTTCAAGTGATATCCTGCAATTATGACTGTGTGGAGCTCCATACTTTTGTATTTATAATTTTATCTCTTTATCCAGATTTTCCCTAAAGCCGCATCAGGTTTTATAGATTTCTAGGCAACCTCCTAGGTCCCTCATATCAACATTCTCTGTCCCTGACCCTTGTGACTGCTTAAACTCCAATAGAGTACAATGCTGAAAGGTAAAATACAGAGAGATTGTGATGGAGCAGTCTCTAACGCATACCTTTTATTGGCATTACCAGAAGATGACAAATTTTGCAAAGTAACTTTGGAGCATGTGAGCTCAAATTTATTGCCACAAACTTCAAATATCAAAAAGACATCCAGTAATAAAATGATAGACTAAATCATGGTCAGGCTTGAGCTGAGGGCATCCATGCTAACTGTAAGATTTTATAGTTTTGCACTATGGAAAAAGTGAAGAAAAACATTATTTTTAATGGAAAGTCTTAGAACAGAATGAATGACTGCAACAGTATGACATGAGATTCAGTTCCAAGCAACAAAAACCATGCTGAGCATGCTAATTCAACTTTCTCCACCTCTCCCAACATAGTACTTGTAAGCAAAGAGAACTGTGGCTATTTCAGTGCAAAACAAATTAATTTTTTTCCATAGTGAAGTGATTGATTTATTCTTGTGGGTGTCACCGATATCTCCTGCCGGTCTTTCTTTCCTTTTTCTTTTTTTCTTTTTTTCCTCCTGTCTTTAATTTCCTTGCATGTTGGTTGGACTGTAAGTTTTAGTGATCCCTGTAGTTTAGGCTTGCCCTTATCAAAACACAAGTGGATTTCTTACTGACAACAGCCTTCTTGCTTAATTTTGCATTTTCTTGCAGAGATTCTTCCCAGAAGAAGGCTTCTCCCTTATCAGTCCCAGTCACTCATAGAAGTGAAGTTGTTTGATTGTGACTGGCAAAAACAACAGAAGGGATTGAGTTTTACAGTCCTTGGGATTTGAGAGCAATTACTCTCAACTACTGACAGCAGTGCCAGCATGCCCATTGCTGTGTTCTTACTGCAAGTCTAAGCAAGTGGATAAAAAGTGATTAGGATTAAATTTCATTCAGCTGGACAAATGATAAGGCAGTCTTGCAATAGCTACTCTAATGCAATGTATTAAAAGTAGAAAAACTTGTTCATGCGTAATTGAAGCCTCAAAACTAAACAGTATCTAGCGGTATGGTGAGCTGTCAGTTTCGCCAAGCCTGCCTTTTTGTTCCTTTTTCTTTTTCCTTTTTTTATCTTTGTGGGGTTTTCTTCTTTTTTCATCCCAATGCTTTAATGCCAGTTGGAGCTGAAGGACTTACAACTAAAGAGAGATGTTGCTAAAACTTTATTCTACTACCATGGTTCTTCCAATTTACTGAGAAGAATGTTCTCCATTTAAGAATAAAATCCTTATTATCATACAGTTTAATTAGTTCTTTTCAGTTTCTTTCTCCCAAGCTATCAGAGAGACATGCTTTACTTCTGAAGTCTGTTTTCTGACTTGACATATTTTAGAGCCTTTAATTATCTGTATAGAGTTTCCTGCTTGTTTAGCTTTTGAATTTATAGTTCAAATATTTTGTTTAAATAGTATTTGTATCTTTCTTTACCTTTGGTGATCCTCAACAATGCAAGAGTGAATTCCACAGGCAACATTTTGATGTACTTACTCAGTGTAATAAAATTGAGGATGCTATTGATCTCTACATCAAGGCAGAACTCTTTAACACATAATCACACCTTAATGTGGATTAGAAGGTATCAAAGAAATACATATTCAGTACAAACCTTTAACCAGATTTTAGGCTTTTAATTTTTATTTCAGTTAAAGCATTAGACATATAAGTGGGGAGGAATGAAGCTTTGAAGAACAAAACTCTTTCACTGGTGTGAAATCATTATCATAACAAAAATCTTACAACAAAAGTTGCATTCATTCTAACTCTTAATTTTTAGGAAAGTGTAGTTGTTTCTTCTTCACAGTTAATAATGACTACATCATGTGATTTTTAGTGTGTGTGTGTGTGTGTAAAAGATTCATTCAAAAGACAAAAGGAAAATCTGGGATCCTCCTGTAGACTTGAAAATATTTTTCTCAATCTTTGAGTATAGCCCTGGCAGTTCCAGGCCTAAAACTACTGTGACTAAAAAATGCAGTTTTACAGTTAAGGGTGGTATTACATCAAGTTTTCTGCCATTACAGACTATCTGATGGGGTTTTATACCATTTTATGTTCAGTTGTATTTAAAACACAGTTGTCTTCCTGATCTTAAGCCAGTGTAACAAGCCCAGAAGTCTCCATTTGGATGTGTGCTGTTCACAGTTCTGTTTCCATGATGTTCTAGAGGATTAAACAAGCATCCCATATGATTCCTCTCTACTGAATGTCATTAAACTGTGAAAGCTCTGGAGCTCATTGACACTGGCTGTTGCAGGATGCCAGTATTTACAAAATTAGACAAATTTGTGGAATAGAAATTTGTTAAGGATAATTAAACACGGAATTTCTGAAAAGCAGATGACTGGAACCTATGATAAATGGGGAATTGCCACTATTTGCCACAGGACCTTTACTCTCCCCAGGCATTGTTCCCAGTCAGTTCTGGGGACCAGACTAAAGGGATGTTTGCCCTGAGAGACTATAGCTTGTGTTCTTGTGCTGTATTTGGTATTCACTCATTAAATTCAATGTCATATTGTTATTTCCATAGTTAGAAGCTTGAAAGTTCCAACAGAGATTTAGGATGTACTAGATTAACAAACAGTCTTGGGAATATGCTGGAGTTGCATTGAAACTATTGTGGACATACCCTTAGCTTTTCTTATGCAGCAGAATATTTAGATGTCATTTTTGTTGTAAGACCTAAAATTTGCCGTTAGATGATGCAGTAATTGAAAGCCAAGATGTATAGGATTTTCTTACAGTGTTTGTAAATAACTTTCATTATACTCTTTCCTTAGAATGCTGTTAATGCTATTTTTAAATGATTTTATTTACACTTTTCAGGAGTTTGTTTTAGAAAATTACCTTGTGACTTTGGAGGTGGAGAATATCATTTATCATCAGGGAAAAAAAAAATCTCCTCTTTTAAAACTGAGTCAAGGAAAAAAGAAATAGTCCTTACTTGTGACATTAAGGAAAGTTGTTTTCACCTTTTTTCCACTTGTCTGGCCAAGTTGTTGACTAGTAATATCACACTTTCTGGCTGGCCAGAAGACTGATGTATCACTGTATTTTTTTTCTTTCAGGCTTTCAGTTGCAAAATGGTAAACTAGATAAAGCTTCATATCTTTTTGTATTCAATTTATTAATTGCTTATTTAAAGTCACTTTGACACTTGCACTGGGTCTTACTGCAGTCTTCAGCTGAATTAAATTAATTGTCATAGCTGCAAGACATAATAAGCCTGTCAACATTGCCATTATTCTAAATCTAAACTTGAGGGGTGATGGTTCTGCTAATAACTCGGGTATAGCTGAAAAAAAAACAGACGAAGATTGGAAGTGAGACCCATTCTCTTTTCCTTTAAACTTGGGAGAAGAAGAGGGAAGGAAAGAAATTAAAAAACAAGTTACCCCATTCCTAAGTATTCACAGCTGTCCATGGCAACCCTGAATTCATTTCCATATGCTTAGCTATGTTGGCACACAAGGCATTTAATTTAACATATTGATAATAATGAATTCTTATAGCAAGGAAGGAGACAAAGGATTCAGAATTTAATGGAATCTGCCTTTGAATTATTTTGATGATAATATTTTAAATTTCCATATGCCTCTTCATCTCCAAGTTCCTAAAGCACATTACAGTTAATCCAGAATCACTGAACTTACGACTGCATAAAGCTAGGAGCGGTATCAACAACAGACCTTGTACTTTCTGAATTAATTCAGTCATGCATGCCTTATCCATTGCTTGAAGAAGAAGTCTGCAGAAAATAGAAGTGTGACTGTGAAGGCTGGGAAGGTCTCTCCAGTCACATCCTTTCTGACCCGCTTCACCATGTTCACCTGGAGTGTCCTCATGAAGGAGCCTTGTGTTGATTCAGTCATGCAAAAAGCAGAGGGTGATGTTCCTTTCAACCCATACAAAACAAACAGCCCTAGCTATTTCAGCAGCACACAGCAGATTCACAATCATAGCGGGTTGGAGCAGGCAGTAAGGTAAATACATTACTGAGTTGTAAGTGCAGAGGAATTTGGGCAGGTAAGTAAACAGTTGTTACACTAAGCCACATAATTCCAGTTTGGATAACACCAATTCTTAGATTTTCAAAGCTGTAGGAATTCTGCTGACACTGATGAATTACTCCATCCCACTCTGAAAATCTTTCATGTTTTTGTAATACAGGAGTGTCAATTGTCTGTTCTCCCAAAACAGTAATGACTTGGCATCTAAGCAGATGGGTACATCATTTCAGATTTGGTTAGGCATGTCTTTAACTGTGTAAATTTAGTAGTCATACCTTGAGAGCTTTCAGCATTTATCAGGAAGTCAGTGGCCCGTCTTCATTGTGATTGCAAGAGATACACTCACTTTTCAAAGAGAATAAGTGGAGCCAAAGCTTAAAACTCATATAAAGAGGGGGATCAGAGTTAAGAAAGTCCCATTTGCAAGATGTGCATTTGCCGTTCCAAAAATGTGAGCTAAATGCGGTCAAGTGCTGATGAAAATGCTGATGGAACACTTTTAATAGCTGTAATATTTCATAGACAGAACAAAACTTAAGAAGCCATGAAAATAACAGATTTTTGGTTTCTTTTTTTCTATAACACTGGCATGCATTCATGTGCACTATGTCAAGCTTTTAACAGGCTATCAGTAATAAACCAATATATTTATTTCTAGAACACAAATTTGGCAGTGGAGATTCTTGCAACTCTGCAGCAAATTTCAGTGTGAATAACAAGGCGAAAAAAAATTAATAAAACCTCTCAACCAGTAAACTTTCACATTCACCAGACTTTTCAGTGGCACAACATTTAACAGAAGTAGAGAGATGTGACAGGGTTACTGGTGGTTTGCTTCATGAATTTGTCAGAAACTGCATGACTTTTCAGGAGTTCCTATTAACATTTTAGATAAATGAGAGCATCACTCTGTTAGAGTATTTTTTCTGTATCCTTAGCAACAAGAGTAGGAAGGAGGGAGAGACTGCAGATGGAAATCCTATCTGTCTGATCTCATAGAGGTGGAACAGTAAAATTCATGATAGATAAAATGCCATGATCTCTTGGAGGTATTACCCTTTTGCTTCAGTACAGACAGCCGAACAAGCAGCTTTCTCAGGTTCTTCCTGCCTCAGGTGAAGCATGGGTGCCTCTTTCCTGGTGTTCAAGATGAAAAGTGCTTTCCAGCGCTAGAACAGGCATAATCAGGCTGCAAAGTGCTTCTGCTGAGTTTAACTATATCCAGGATGGGGCTAACAACATGGCTTCCACACAAAAGCAGCCTGGAATGTGCTCATTTTGGGGTATAACTGACTCTTGGGCACAGTGGTTTATAGCAAGTTTGGTGAGGATGCTTGGAGCATCTTGCTTCCATAGTTATAAGCAAGTAAATATAAATGTACCTATTTGTCAAGAAAACAATCCCCCAGTTCTTACAAGTATACAACTGATGACCATGTAGTTGAATGAAACTTGTGACTTGTTTTGAGAATTTCATGTTTTTGGAAAAGTAATTTATATGCTATACAGCTGGACTACAGAAAGGGTTTAAATTTTAATGGGTTTGTTGTTACTTTTACCCAACAAAAAAGGAAATAGAACCTTCCTAGATGCTACCAGTTGTTAACAGTGCATAAAACGTTGGTTTTCCTATATTAGTAATATCTTCAAGATATATCAGGCATATTACACTTGTAAATCAAGGTAATTTCTGAAATACACTAAAGAGGTTTTGTTTCTTACATATGCATTCAGGTAAAAGTAGTATGTTTCTGTATAATGCTCTAACAAAGTTTATGAATTTATATAAAATACTAGGTTATGATTTCCGTGAAAGGCTGCAGTTTGTATGAGTGGCTTATTTTTTTTAATTGTAGTTAACATTAAAATTGAAGGTGAAATTGAGGACCTCAGTTTGGATGCCTAGGTATAGGTACATGTGGGGTAGATGATATATGTGCAAGTTCTTGTATGGGAGTTAGTTTTCTGTTGTAGATGGTGGAAGTGCCTGTTTAGCCAACATGTACCTCATCAAGCATCTCGATTAAATATGATTTCTTATAGTTATGGCACTTACTAGAGAGCTGTCTTTTTGCGCATGACTGCAAGATTAGATAAAGTAGCATTGCTGTGACAAGTCCTTAAAAGATGTGGTTGAGGAGAAGAGTACAGAGCATTATTTTCAATATTCTTGTACAGGATGTTCTGACTGAATTCTTGTTGCAGATGCTTATAGGAAAATAAATCTGTGAACAAAATAAAATACCCACTTTTTCCAAAGCAAAGAGCAAGCTTTGTAAAAAGCAATAGAAACTGGGGCAATAGCTTAACCACTGTAATCATCACTGTCTTTCCAGGACATGAATTTGGAAATTTCAGATATTGATTGTAGATTTTGGCCAGTCCTGTGTTTTAGTAACTGAAGCTTCAAGTGTATTGTATGTGAAAGCTAAACTAGAAAGTGTTCTGGTTAATTAGCCTAGCAGTTTCAGTTGCAATCTCTTTAAACTTAATGCTCTCCCGTGAAGCCATGGTGATGCAGTTTGTCCTTTGATGCCCAGGTTCTGTGATAAGCATGCTGCTGTCTGGTTATATACTGAACAGCACAAGTTGAACTGAACAAACAACTTTGGCAAAGGCCGGTGCTGTGAACATAGGACACCTTTAAAAACTTCAAATTAGGCTTTAAAAACTTCAAATTTACCTACAGGTAAAAAGCTACCTCATTAATAAACTGATGTTCTTGCCTGTATCAACTTCATATTGGTTATACGTGTTCTTACAACTGATTGCCCTTATCTCAGCTGTGAGGCCTGATGGATCCTGGAGGCACATTATTAACTGCTTGGGAACTGTAGCACACATCAGTGAGTGTGGAGGAAGCTTCCTTCACTGTCCTGCAGAAAGCTCTGATCAACTAGAAACTATATCTCTTACTATTAACTTAATCCTCCAGATCTGTAATGTTTTTCATCCTGGTTTGACTTGCCATTTTCCTTCCTCACATGAAGCCTCAGGGTTGCTGTGTTTTGGTTGCTGTCTTCCTCTTTATTTCTTCAAATAGAGAAGAGACAAAGAATGGGAAACAAGGATGACTTATCCATCTCAGCTTCTGAATATATACCAGAGGAGGAAATAGGGTAGAGAGAGCTTAAAGTTGCTCTAGTACCTGGATTACTAAAAAGGAATAATATTAAACTGAACTGACATATCTTAGGGGAGGAAAAAATTGCACAACTGTGGCTTGAAGTATGTCAAAGTATATACAGAAATACATAGTTGTTTATATTCCATGCAGGAAGCGAACCTTTAAAAGACTAAAATACTAAATCATTAAAGCTAACTTGATGAAAATGTAATTATATATTGCATTATGTGGAGTTGTGAGCCCTCGCAGAATGGGGGCTGGTTATGGACATGGGGTCATAACCACTGATGCTCTATTCTCCAGGCCTGGCAGTTAGCTTTTTAGGTTTAGAAACAGTAATTTTTACAGTTCAGTTTTATGAACATTTTAGTCATTTATACATATCTAAAAAAAAATGAGAAAATAAACTTTATAACCTGTTTCATAATAACATCAAAATCAAATTTCTGCTACGTGTATTCATGGTCACTTTATTGCAGTGGTTCCTAGTATTTTAGTGGAGAGGATACTACAGAGAAGTTAATGAAGGATTTGAGAATGTCATTTCTCAAGCTTCTACTTCAGCAAATCAGGAACAAAACTGGATAATAAATATTTCCCTACTGTAATTAGGTTTTGAGTGACTTAGTGATTTGGCATTTTTCTTCTCTTAAGTAAGGCATTGCAGAGACTTTTGCTCTTTTGAAGCTTGTCTCTTATGACAAGACAGTCCAAGAGGTTTTGTAAGACCGCTGTAATGACCCTTAAATAGGCTGACAGTTTTGTAGCAGTCCCCAGGAGGGAAGCTTTCTTTCAAAAGCAGCTGAATATCATGAAAAAGGCAGTGGCTCCACATTGACTTTTCACAAAGCTGGAAAGGCTAAACGGCTTTTTGAATTAATAACGGGTTTATGGCATCCTTCTCTGCCAAACTGTTGTCTTGTCAGCGTATGTGACTCTCCCATTATATGTGCTGTCAGGCACTCAGAAAAGTGTGGTTTAAAAGCTTAGGAGCTGTTGCTGTAGAGCTTTGTAAAGCTTTGTGTGTACATAGGAGCAAGAGCTGTGAGCTAAGTGCTTTTGTTTCATTGCAATTGATGACATCATTTAGTGATTGCAATAACAATCTCCAGAGGTAAATCTGAGATTCTGGACAAATTTATTTCTATACTGGCCCTAATGAAAACCTGAATTTGAGAACTCGCACACACCACAGGCTTCCGAGGAGCGCTCATAGCCTCTTCTTAGAGAATACAGTGGGAGATTAAGTTCTTAGTTCTAGCGCATGCAAACAAAGGATTTAATCTCTTGTTAGATTGGGTTCTTCTCATTCATTAGACATATTAGCTGTTCAGAATTATTTTGCTAAGGCTCGTGTAATCAACAATTTGCAGGCTGTCCATAAGGTTCTGCAGACTGTTAATATGCAATATGTATGCTATGCCCATATACTTTTCCCAAGATCTTACTTTATCAGATATTAAGAAAAAAATACAAAACTATTAAAAAAAATATATATAAAGAGACAGATTGTAGCTTTGTCACTGTGAAAGCAGTAAAGGCAGTTTCATAAATTGTATATTTCCTCAGCAGAAATTCATATAGAACAAATAAGAAATTGAACTGCAGATATGTCAAGAATCCTTGACACAAAGTGCTCATGAAATGAAATCATACTTCTCTGAGTATCAGCAAACCACTCATAACAATTAGGCTTTCTAAGAAACATCCACTATTTATATCCTCTGCAAGACTTGGTTGTTCATTTGGTAGTTCACATGTAGTTTATCTGCTGAAATTAGAGCTTCCACATTTTGAGAGGCCAGTTCAAATTAAGCATTCCTCAGGGTTGTTTGGTTATCAATTCCTGTAAAACTGTAAAATTGCGTTATAACGTTGCTATGTTGTAATTAGAATTACAGTACTCTTAAAATGCACTTCTATGGCAGCAGCATGCAAAATACCTCCCCATTTTGTCTGACCTTAATCTTCCCATTAGGACCTCATGGCAGGAGAGATGATCTTTTCTTATACTGTCTCATCTCCTCTGCTAATGGCTGTTAGATTGGGGATACTGCCCATCTTTTGCCACTCCTGTCTCAGTCAGTGCCTGCCTAAAGAAAAGGTAAATTCAGTTGCAACACCATACATGCATGCTTTCTCTGCCCCGGTAACAGAGCGGGACTGTGCATCTCTTTTGCCCCTCTCATGTGCGGCAACATTATTTAGTTGGAAGAGGCTTTCCATCAGCTGCAATGCAGAGCTAGCTCAAATCATACATGAGTTGCCATGTCTGTTCTCCCCCTTGTACTATTTTTAGCTGGTGGGTACTCATAACGTTCAGAAACCTAAGAGCAAGTTTCTCATAAAAATCTGAAAAAAATCAGAAGTCAATTTTGACTGTATTTTACTGACAGAATAGGCAGGTATACCATAGAAGAGTAACAAGCATTATGTGAGACTGTGTAAGAGTGAAAATGGTTTTGAGAAGGTGGTTGCAGGGCAATCTTGTTGCTGTCTTATTTTAATAGAAAAGGTGTTTTCTTTTTCTTCTGAAAAATTAATTGGTAGAACTGCTCTTCTTCATTAGGGAAACACTTTTAATTGCTAACTCATTTTCTTCTATATTTCTCAAGAAATATTTCATTATTATCTTTGCTTTTGCCCTGAAAAGTAGCGATTTTTAAATATATATAACTGCCTGATTTCTCCTTCCAGTGTTTCCATTTCTTTCTACAAGTGCAGCTTTTAGAAGCACAATTGTTTACTTAATTTCATAGGCTATTCATTCATAAATACTCATTTTTCAGAGTTAAAGATAACTTTCTGAACTTAGTATCTGGTGACGAATTTCCTCAGTACTAATTTTTAGGGGTAAATACCTGCAGCACTTTCCATTAATTTAAGAATAGACCTAGTCTGTGATTTTTAGCCGTATTTAGGCAGGTTTTTAATGCATTTTGTTAAAAATCACATCCTAGACTTCCATTTACAGTGATAAAATTGGGCATCTATAAAGTCTCCTCCATATCCTTGGTGGCTTTAGAGTTTTAGTTGTGGTGTTATCCAAGTGGAAGTCTGGGAAGTGTGAAAATATGGTTTTGATAAGTAGACTATTGAAAGGGACAACAGTTATCGAATTAAGTGCAATCTAACTACCAGCTGCAATAGAAGACAATAACTCATGACAAATATTTGGAGATAAGGAGCCTTGGATGGTTGATTATTTTTATTTTTGTTTGTTTGCTTGGAGGTTTTGTTTTGTTTTTTTCCCAGTGATTCTGTCACAGTCTCCCTGGACTGTAAGGCAACCAAAAATTAAGCTACCAAAATATAACTGCTTTCTGTCTTGCCAGTCTATGACTGGCTTTCTGAATCTCTATTCTTTCAACTACAGAGAAAATAAGATGTTTTCTACAACATAGTATTGTGCAACAGCAGAGCTGCTGGTTGCCAGCTGCTTTTAACTAGGTTTTTTTTTTTTTACTAGGGTTTTTTTCTGTTTTTTTTTTTTTTACGAGGGTTTTTTTTTGTTTTTTTTTTTTTTACGAGGGTTTTTTTTTGTTTTTTTTTTTTTTACGAGGGTTTTTTTTTGTTTTTTTTTTTTTTACGAGGGTTTTTTTTTGTTTTTTTTTTTTTTACGAGGGTTTTTTTTTGTTTTTTTTTTTTTTACGAGGGTTTTTTTTTGTTTTTTTTTTTTTTACTAGGGTTTTTTTTTTTTTGTTACAGCCTTACAGATTGTATCTACACACACATATCTATGGCAGAACGTTTTGTTTGGCAATGTCTGTAGTTTGGATCAAATTGGATCCAATATTTAAAAGCAAGATATTGATGGATTCAACAGAGGCTCTTAGCCTAAATTTTGTTTGATAATTTCCTCAGACTCCTCGATATTTACAGTACCTTTCCATTTCTGTTAAAGAAAAAATGACAGAAAGAGATTGAACCTGATAAGTCCCATGCTTACATATGTGATTGCATCATCATTGAATCGTGGTGTGTTACTTCATTATGAGGGAACTTGGTCTTTTCATGGCTGTTTTGTCACTATTTTCATGTACATCTTTGGCTAGAATCCCACTTAGTAATTTGAAAGTGTTTCAGAGGCATAATGTAGCTGTTACTGTTAAATATCACAAACAGTTAATTTATACACTCAGCTGTGGCAGCTCATCTCATACATTTGAAGCCTTAATCTGTTAAGGGATAGCAGTTATTGGGGAAATGGGTATGTTGTGTTTGGGAGTATCTGTGTATGTAATGTACAGAAGGGATGTTCAGTCATTGAATTTGACAAGTACTGAACACCAAGAATTTAAAGAAGGCTTAATCTTCAGTTGTGCTGAGCTTTGATGAATAGTGCGTGCATTCACCTTTCCTGAGAAAATTCAGTTATAGTTGGAGAAGCATGGGAATATATTCAAGATGTCATCTGACAATGTCCCTCATGAAAACTGTAAGAAATTAATTTTCTTTATAACATACAATAAGATGGCAACTCAGCACTGAGGATTGCCTCAGGTTAAAAATAACTTATTTCCACAAAAGGAAAGAGTTATGAGAGAAGTTCTAATAACTATTCACTTTATACTCACAAAGGTTGCTAACAGTAATACTCATAGCTAGTGCAAAATAACCTGGAAAAAATCCTTAACAGTTGTACTTGCCAATAGAAGAGAGGTGCTTCCTACTTTATATATAAGCAGGTTTTGGGTAGAACTGTATATCTGGGAAATAATGCTTATAGCTTCAAAATACCTGGAAAACAAATAAAAAAATTGTTTAAGTACTAATGGGTATGTTCTCTGCCTTCTCTGCATGTTGTTTCATTTGATAGCATGCTTCTACATCATTAAAAGATACCAAAAATTTTGTTTCTTTTCATAGAGTTCTACAGATAGATAAATACCTCTGCATCATATAACTATTAAAATTATTTTCTTCATTCAGTAGTTTGCATGCAAATGCAGCATAGTTTCTGAAGCATTTTTCCGTCTTCTAGTACATATATTACCTGTGGAGGATGGAATATACTACAAAGAAGGTTCAACCAACCAAAGCATATAAACAGGTCTATCAGAATGAAAACTCATAGGGTTCTGTTGATACCATTAAATGATATCAACATTAATAATATAATATAATGTATAATAAGCTAGTAAAATTATGAGAGACTCCAACAATTTCATTTCCATGGTAATGCATGTTAAAACTATGAAGGCAGTGACTTGAAATACAAGCATGGATCTGAACCTTACTAAGAGCTTCCAAGGTGCTCAAGCCAAATTTGGTGGTAAGCTGTGTTCCTTTTATAGTCATATCGTAAATTTACAGACAAGATTAAAAAAAAACCTATTTAATGGTTCATTCATAGAATACATCTGTATGGAGGTTATGAAGCTCTGCCAAAGAGCAAGAGGAATTCTTCCAGAAGCATCTGCAGTTGTTTAACTTGAATCGAAAGAGTAAATGAGGCTGTTTTCACACAGAATTTGGTAGTTGTTTATACATGAGTAATTCTCACACTGACAAAAATGTTGATCTGAAGGCTATATCTATATATTTACTATACTTAAACATTTGATTTACAAGATGTATGATGATTTTGCTTTAAGCACAGATCAAGATACCATTTAAAGCATTCTTAAAAAGCTACCAACTCAGTGTTAGACCCTTTTGGTTATAGAAGTAGGGGTTTAGCTACTAGTAGTTATGAAAAAGGTGGAAATGCAAAAAACTCTGCACAGTTGTAGCTATACTTTAAATATTGCATGTTTACCTGAAACAAGCTATTTTTTTAAATACTTTTTTGTCTGTTGGAGCTCTTTACTTGAGACTTTGAGATGCCTTAAATGTAACTGCTAATTTCTATGGAAATTCTATCGGAATGATTTATTAGACTAGGAAAATCTGTTTTTGGTGTCAAAACCTTTCAATGTCCTGTACCTCCTTTGTATACATGACAGTATTAACTATTTCTCTTAATCATTAAAGAAAAAAATAATTTGGTAAGGTGATTGGCTTTTGTCATCTTTCTGACAATAGAGTTTTAATTATGTTTACTTGTTTGACTAACCTGGAGCTGCTGAAGTTGTTAGAAGTTGCTTCAAAAGTGTGAAGTGTCACTGAGATGTATTTGGCAACTATATCCTGCCATATAAAATATAGCAGAAAATGTAGAAAATGTCAAAGAGAAAATAACTTGACTATATCTACAAAAGTATATCACCAAAAGTATAACACCATCAGTAATGGTGTTAATCTAAGATGAAATCCAGCTGAAACAGGATTTATGGTCAATATATTTCGCGTAGAACATGAACAGTTTAAAACATAAGGCCTTGCCAAGTATATCTTCAGCTCAGGGACCATGTAGGTAGGAATGGGCTGTATATGTACTGAGGACTGGGTCATGAGGACAGGGTGTCAGATCTGCATGGGAGCACAGTGTGATGTGAGAGTAGTCCCATTCTGTTTCCTGGGTGGAGGTGCTGCACAAGAGGAACTTTCCATCACCAGGGGTAATCCCAAGTCGACCTCCTCCATTTCTTATGACACAGCTTACTTTCTAAATTTATTCTAATTTTAAACTGTCATTGAGGCTTTGTTTATTTTGCTTTGGCACAAAGGAGAGAGAAGGGAGGAAAAAACTGACAAATACTATCGTGTACTTTTTACATTATTACTCATAGCTATTAAGCAGAAAGCTGACAATTCTGTTGTTTTAAATATTTCATGGTTACAACAGCTTGGAATGAGTTGAGGAAGACGGGCAGTCTGTGATGTGTTTCGCCTCTCTCCTCTGACCATGCACTTTTTTTCCCTTTCACTGACTTGAATATCTTTTATCCAGGCATATATCATTATAGCTACTGACACTGACAGAAATGTTGGAATTTCCTATACTTAGTTTTTTAAATACTTACTAAGTTTTGCCCAACAAGATTTCAAAATTTTACTTTTTTGACTGTGCTAAATATATATGATTTCAAGTGTAAATTGATTGCAGTGAGGTCGAGTGGCATGCAGACTATTTTGAGTGTTGGAGGGAGTCTCAGCTTTGTCATTGAAATAAGCAGACATTGCCAAGACTTTGACTATCTTCTGAACCATGCACTTGATTGTGGAACTGGCTGTCCACAAGCTGCAGAATTTGATGGGCTACTAACACAATCTCCCATGGCACATGTAGGCTTCATGTGTTTTACCTCTGAATTTGCTGTAATGTAAGCATAGCAGCAACTACCATCATTTTAAAGACTGAGAACAAGGAAGCTTTCTTCCACAAATATGTATGTATTTGTCTCTCTCTGAGTGTAATGTATAGTGAATGTACAGTAAAAACTGTACAGAAGAATAATCTTTGAGATTTAAAATGAAATAGCATTGTAAGCCTATAGCTATTAGGATTTTTATTGATGTTCTTATCAATGGTATTCTATTAAGTTATATTTAGAAATTTAAAAAAATGCAACTTCTTGTTCAGGTGTTAGTTTTGAGTAATGCTCATCATTTTGTTAAAGCATGGGTATTATTACAGGAATTTGCTGGCCATCTTGCCTTGAAAGCCATCAAACGTTTTGCCATAGATTTCACTGATGTGGTTACAGGAACTGTATACTTGGGATTTGAGTATAGTAAACATTATAATCATAATATAAGATGATTGCATGGGGTAACTGCCTTGCCAGCTGCTTGTGGTTAGGAGCAGAACTGTCTTCTGCAACACATTCACAATTTGAACTTTCTTCATTGTTGACTTACAGTGCACTCTTTGCTGCTGCTCCCAGGAGCAACAGGACTCAATATTTAAAGGGTGTTTTTTATATAAAACCGAGGCTCATCTTCCATTCTAATTTATATTTCCTGTGATTTTGTTCCCCTTTCAGGAGGATACAGACCATAATTATTATACTTCAAGAACTTATGGCCCATATGATTCTACCAGCCGGGATTTGTGGGTCAATATAGACCAAATGGAAAAAGACAAAGTAAAGATTCATGGGATCCTTTCCAATACCCATCGGCAAGCAGCAGTAAGTTTTTATACCTTTTCCTTCTTTGACTGACAGATATTTTTCACCAGTGACCAACAGTAGTATCATTAAGTATTGTGACAGCTGTTCACACAGCTTTATCTTTGAATTTCAGTCAAACTGCGGAAGTCTGCAGTGTTGCGGTGATTCCAAATTGCCCTTTTGCACCTACTGTGATAGTCCTTCAGAGATGCCTTTACAGTTATATTTAAAATTCACTTCTGTTCTTAAGGATCACAGACATGGAACAATAAACTAGTTGTATTGTTGATGTCAGAGCAAATGCCACTGACTTCAATAGCAACAGAACTGGGTCCAGGATTAGGTTCCTGAAGTTTGTCTCCCATGGAGTGCATCTGTGTTTGCACTCCATTTTGTAGGAGTTGTTGCACTTTTTTTTTTTTTTTTTTTTCCTTTTTGGGGAACTAAGGAAATTTTTCCG
>NDXB01009603.1:622-11100 GCA_002631895.1 Agapornis roseicollis
TGTCGTGGTTTAAACCCAGCCACGCAGCTTGTTCACTCACTCAACCCCCCCTTTCTTGCCCTTCCTCTGCTCCTGGAGGCATGGGGAGGAGAATCAAAAGAATGCAATTCCCACAGGTTGAGATAAGAACAGTTTGGTAACTAAGGTATAACACAAATCACTGCTGCTACCACCAATATTAATAATGATAAAGGAAATAACAAGGGAAGAGAATACAGCATCTCACCAACCATCCACAGATAACTCACCCCACCCTGCCCAACCGAGCACCGACTGATACCTCCTCCAACCCCCCAGAGCACTAGCCCTTCCAGGTAACTCTCAGTTACATCCTGGGCATGATGTGCTGTGGTATGGAATACCTCTTTGGTCAGTTGGGGTCAGGTGTCCTGTCCGTGCTTCCTCCCGGCCTCCCCTCCTCCCTGGCAGAGCATGAGACTCACGAAGCCCTTGGTCAGAGTAAACGTCAGTATTATGAACTCTGTTCCCAGGCTGAGTCAAAACACAGCTGCACCAGCTACTAAGAAGGAGAAAAATTGACTGCTACTGCTAAAGCCAGGACATGAGTAGATGTGAGATTGCTTAGCTTGACCTTGCTAAACTAGGTCAAAACAAAGTCTTACAGGAGACAATGCCCTGAGGATGTGAAGGATAAAGGGACAAGTGGGGCTAGAGCTGTAGTTACTAGCACCCTCAGGATTTGTACTTTCAATTTGGCTGAAGGTGAAGTCCCACTTAGTCTTTCACAACGGATTTCAGTACCGGAGAAGACTCACAGCTGAGAACAACTATATTGCAAAACAATCAGGTATATTTATTTTGTTGTAGTGGTAGCTGTGCTTCTGTCATATTTGTGAACGTAAAAATTCTGTTACTGTGCAGAAGATAACAGATGTTCTAGAAACTTGATTAAACATGTAATAGTGTGTGTTGGTTGAAAGGTGAAAACTACATGTGGAAAAGTCCTGCTACTATCTCCTAGTGGGAAGGAGGGTGTTCTGCCATGCTTGTGGCTTGTATTTTGTTTAAAACTCTCAGGGGCCTTGGAGTTATCATCATGGAAAACAGGAACAATTCTGTCAATTAATTCATAAAATATACATCTGTGCTGCAGGTACTATTTTTTTTTCTCCAAGAGTCTTTCTGTGTACTGATTTACGTAAGCAAGGACCTATGAACCGTGTTTGAGACCACAGCACCTAGCACTTATTGAAGCAGCTGATTGGAGCCATAATGGTTTAGTCTCTTACAAGGTCATTTACCCTGCAGAGCTTAGATAATCCTATTTATCCCTGTGCCTCTGTTTTATTGGTATAGTAAGATCTCGACTACAGTCTGTGTGGTGTGGGTGGAATAACAATTCCAGAAGCTTCATGCATCTGGGGAAGAACAACCCCATGGACCAGTACAGGTTGGGGGTTGACCTGCTGGAAAGTAGTGAAGGGGAAAGGGACCTGGGGGTCCTGGTGGATGGGAGGATGACCATGAGCCAGCAATGTGCCCTTGTGGCCAAGAAGGCCAATGGCATCCTAGGGTGCATTAGAAAGGCTGTGGTTAGTAGGTCAAGAGAGGTTCTCCTCCCCGTCTGCTCTGCCTTGGTGAGGCCACATCTGGAATATTGCATCCAGTTCTGGGCCCCTCAGTTCAAGAAGGACAGGGAATTGCTTGAAAGAGTCCAGCGCAGAGCCACAAAGATGATGAAGGGAGTGGAACATCTCCCTTATGAAGAGAGGCTGAGGGAGCTGGGTCTCTTTAGCTTGGAGAAGAGGAGACTGAGGGGTGACCTCATCAATGTTTACAAATATGTAAAGGGTGAGTGTCAGGATGATGGAGCTAGGTTCTTTTCAGTGATGTCCAGTGATAGGACAAGGGGCAATGGGTGTAAACTGGAGCATAGGAGGTTCCATGTGAACATCAGGAGAAACTTCTTTACTGTGAGAGTGACAGAGCACTGGAACAGGTTGCCCAGGGGGGTTGTGGAGTCTCCTACGTTGGAGATATTCAAGGCCCGGCTGGACAAGTTCCTGTGTGATGTAATTTAGGTTACCCTGCTCTCGCAGGGGGGTTGGACTAGATGATCTTTCGAGGTCCCTTCCAACCCTTAGGATTCTGTGATTCTATGAAATGTCCATGGGGAAAGGAAAGGGAGGGGTGAGTTAAAAAAACCAGCGTAAACTGGATCTGGTGATTGGATGGGGTGATGCTGCAGTGAAAATTTGCGCCTGTTTATGTTGTGTTAGGTCACGAAGGAGGATATTCTCATGAAGGGTTTCTTATGTTTTCTCATGTGGCACTGGGGAACTTTTGTATTCCCAGTATTGTTCTCTCTGAGTGCTTTGCTTAGTGCATGGCTGTAGAAATATGTAGATGAAGTTGTGTAGCTACAGAGTTTTTGCTCCTCTTTGATTCGTTTCTGTGCTAGGATCCTGGTTCTGTCAAATAACCCAGTGCAAAGCAACGGAGGCTCAGTGCCTAGATCTGAATCAGAGCTCATCCAGCTGTCTGTAACGAACTTCTATACCCTTGCACAGAGGGGAGGTTCCAGTGAGCTGTGGTGACAAACCTAAAATCACAGTATTTACATAGGTATTTCCTTCTGTAGGCTGTTGATTGGAAGACATTCAATGATAAGGTTGCAGATTACACTGCTTCCTATTGATTGTGTTTGTTCTTTATTCTTTGCAATAATTTCTGCAAAAGAATTTAACTTGATTTAATTTTTAGTCCAAAAACTTTGCCCCATAAATTGCATCTGGATCTCACCTTAGTGAGAACACCCATGGTTTTATGCTTGATGCAATTAATCACCCTGTTGCTGCCTTTTTTGTAGTTAGAGAAAATTTATTTGATTTTTAATATTTGTCTCTCTCTTACTGTTTCAGATCTCAGCAATGTCCACAAAATTGCTTCCACTTTTATTCACAGCAGAGCAAACAGCATGCATGTGCTTTTCCAGCTGTGACATACAAGCATTCAAGTGTTGAATCAAAAGATATGAAGGAAGTAGGAAGCATGGTTCACTTTTCACTCTAAGACACCTCTCTGGATTATGTTTTGGTCTCCCTGGAGACTGCAGTTATCAGTAAGTCATAAGCTAGCCTGAGGCATCATCTGCTATTTCTGCTCAAACAAATGAAATTTCAGCTTCATGGCCAAACAGGATGCATTATGACTGTAGTCCAGTGGTTAGGGCATTTATTTATAGCCAGTGAAGCTTGGTTAGAGAATCATGGGAAACACTGTTATTCTGGTCCCAGAAGAGATGTTGAGTACCAGCAGGCTGATGTATCCATTTTGCAGAGGAAGCTGGGAACAGCAAGAGGGTAGAATTACATTCCTGTGATTTAAACTCAAGTCCTTTGTCCCATAGTAAAGGCATATGGGATGTGCTATGCTGTCTACTTTAAGTGCAAAATACAATGCAAGGGTGAACTTTTGGTAATAATCAGAATTTTCCTTCAGACAGTTTTAATTAAAATAATTAAACCAAAGTTCTGGCTGCATTTTTTGTGTCCTGATCCTGTTGGCGTGGTTGTGTGTGTAGTGTCTGTGTGTACATGTGTGTGTAACGTATGCTGGGCTTACCACACTCACCCTCTTTGAAATAATGTAGGTAAACACAGAAATTTCTGGAGATAACCAGGTAAAACTAATGGATTCTTTGCACATTTAAACACTTCTGGGCAAGGGTATTGTGCTGTCTGGGCTTTTTGGACATTAGAAGAATGTACTGTCTATTGCAGAGAAATGAAATATGTTTATGAAACTGAGACCTACATATGGGTACATTTATCCATCTAAGAAGTTGTGGTTTAGACTGCACTTCTTCATCGGTATGTTAAGAAAATGATTTCCTGAGTTCATCATATATATTATTGTGGTAAAAGAGAAAGTCTGTAGCAGAACCATTACCCTCATCTTCAGAAGAATGGACTTCAGCTTCTCGAGTGAGCTCATTGATGAGGTCTCACAAGGGGCAGCTGTGGAGAGTAGAAGAGCTCAAGACAGCTTTTTGATTGTCAAGAATAGTCACCTTCAGGCACAGGAACTGCATATTCCAAAGTTCACAGACAGAGGGGATGTGGTAGGATGCCCATGTAGCTGAATGTCTGAACTCAAGAGCAGAAGACACTTGTACATAGCGTAAAATTTGGGAATAGGCTATATGAAAGAAATAAACATTGCTCAGATGGAGTAGAAGAGGCAAGCTTCAGCTGGAACTGAAATTTGTGGTAAGTGAGAAGGGCAACAAGAAGGGCTGTTTCTCTTGCCTAAGCATCGAAGAGTGGACAAAGGAACATGCTGATCTGCTGAAGAATGGGGTGGTGGGCCTAGTGACAAAGGAATTAGAAAAGGCTGAGTTACTAGATAGCTTTTTATGCTCACTGTTTACTGGCATGGTCTTCTGCCAGATGTCCTTCATCTGTGTGCCTAGAGGCCAAGTTGAGGCCATGGTAAAAAAAGATTGAGTTAGGAACATCTAAGCAATCTAGACATACACAGGAGTTCATGGGGCTGAGTGGAATGCATCCAGTGCTGTTGTGGGAACTAGTCAATGTCATTGTGAAGCCTCTATGATATTCAAAAAGGCATGATGGCTGGGTCAAGTATATTGTCATTGGAAGAAGGTAAGTGTCACAGGTAACATGAAGAAAGATAAGGTGGGTTTGGGGAAATTCAGGCTATGCAGCCTAATCAAAGTTCCCGGGAAGATCATGGAGTTGGTCTTTCTGGAAGTCAAGGCACATCAAAGAGAAGTTGATTAGGAACAGCAAGCACAGATATATCAGGGTGGGTTATGCCTGAGCATCCTGATTGCCTTATACAATGATGTGAGTAGCAGTGTAGTAATGGGGAGACCAAAACTGTTGACACAATCTCTTTGTACCCAAGGTGGAAAAACGTGCGCTGGATTGGCCAGTTATCAGGTGAGTGGAAAAGTGGCTGAACAGGTGGGCTCAAAGAGTAGGCATTGTTAGTTAGTCATGGCATTCCTCAGGGGTTTATATTAGGGATGCTAACATTTAATGCCTTTATCAGTAACCTAGAAAATGGGATGGAATACACTCTTAGGATGCTCACAAATGACATCAAACTGGGGAGGGGAACAACTGGTAAGATGAAGGTCAGGACTGATAATCAGAGGGACTTAAACAGGTTTTGGAGAAGTGGAGTGATTGGGACCTATACTTGGAAGGAACCAGCTTCATGCAACAGGTGCACTGGAGATTGACTGTATAGAAAGCTGCCATGCAAAGCAGGATCTGGGAATTTTGGTGGACAAATGGAACAAAAATTGGCAGCATATCTTAGCAGCAGTGAAGGCCAAGCCCATCCTGGGAAGCATTAGCAGCAGCTTAATTTAAGGAATTCAGTAATCCTCTCAATTCAGCACTTGTGAGGTGGTATCTGGAGTGGTGTGTGCAGTTTTGGGCTCACCAGTACAAGGGAGATGCAGTCATAGAATAGTTTGGGTTGGAAAGGACCTTCAAAAGTAATTTAGTCCAACCCCTCTGTAATGATCAGAGACATCTTCAACTAGATCAGGTTGCATAGAATGACATCCAGCCTTGCCTTGAATGTCTTCAGCAGGTGCATCCACCACTCCTTGGGGCAACATGTGACAGTGTTTTACCACCCTGTTTGTAAAGAATCTTATGTCCAGCCTGAATCTCCCCTCTTTTAGTTTTAAACTATCCCTTATTGTATTGCAACAGGCCCTGCTGAAAAGTCTCTCCCCATCTTCCTTATAGGCCCCTTTTAAGCACGGAAAGGCTGCAATAAGGTTTCCCCAGAGCTTTGCTTCTCTAGGCTGAAGAATCCCAGCTCTATCAGCTGTTCCTTATAGAAGAGGTGCTTTAGCCCTCTGATAATTTTTGTGATATACTGGAGAGTCTAGTGGTGGGCCATGGAGATGGAGGCTGGAGCCCATGACACAGAGAGAGAGTCTGAGACACTGTGTTGTTTTGTCTTGAAGAAGCGATAGCTTGGAGAAGGGGTTTTCCAGTTTCTGTTTTCAGTTGTCTAAGGGGTGGTCATAGAGAAGACAGGCTCTTGTATGTTCAGACAGAAAGAGTGAGAAGGAGTGGGCTGTTGTTGCATCAGGAGACCTTGTGAACTGATGTTAAATTCTTCACAGTGAGGAAGGTTAAAAGCTGGAACAGGTTGCTCACAGAGGCTGTGGTGTCTTCATCATTGGAGATGCTCAAAGCTTGACAAGGCCCTGAGCAATGTGGGTCTGACTTCAAAGTTGGATCTTGTCTGAGCAGGAAAGTGAGCTAGACAGTTTGCAATGGTCCCTTCAAACATTGTATTGTGGTTCCATTAACAGCACCATAAATATTTTCGAAGAAGAGTCAAAATCAACTGATGGAAACAAGAAGAAAGCCACGAGGGAAAAAAGCATAAAGGCAAAATTGCAGAACTGAAACAGAAAGCATGTAGAGAGAGAAGAGACAGTTGTATTTGAAATCTTGTAATTTTGAAAGTATAAATTTGGATCTGTAAGACTATATGCTTGTATAGAGTTTATGACACATCTTAACTCCTTTTGTTTTGAGGGTAGGAGAAATGCCATATTAAGCTTCTAAGGGTTAGCCACAATTAGAAATCCGTGTCTGGAAACTATTAATCAGAATGTGGAATTTGTTTCTTTCAAACATCAAAGGAAAGAAATGGAACAAAAGAGAATTGGAGCTGTTATAAACAGACTGAAATTTTCTGTCTTGAAAAATGCATGATTGATTTTGCTTTACAGAACATAGATGGCAAGAGAAGTGTGGATAATGCCTCCTGCTACCTTTCCATCCACTGATGGACTACAGTTGTCCTGCGATGTCAGTCAGCCACTGTTAATCTGTTGTGAACTCAGACAATAGTGCAATTTTCAGCTGTGTTACCTGGAAGTGAGGTCACTCGTATTTTCTCAACTGATAGACCTTGATATGTGAAACTATCCTAAGAGTGATAATATTGATGGGCTCAGATAATTAGTGATGGTGAGTGAAAAAGCAAAAAAACCAAACCTAAAATGGCACATCTCAAAGTCTACCTAAAATTTTCATTTTATAAGGTATTTTGGAAGTTGTGTGAGTTGGTGTCCATCTTGGATGCTTGCTTGTTTTAAAATGCCTTCATAAAATGTACATGTATTACTTGGCTTTAAAACATAAAGCAGAATGTAATGTATATGAGTTCTTGTTTGCCTTTATACAGTAGTGTTTGGACTGCTGACTGCTGCACAGGAATCCCAGCTGACTGCTGTTTGGATAGCAATAGGCCAGTTCTGTGCTGCCTGCCGTATTGCCTGCATTGATGAGAACCCCAACATGACTGCTACTAAGTTAGGTCAAAAATTCTGGCTGACAGGAGAAGCAGATACTGAAAGAAAAGCTTTTAGTCAGATTTGTGTCTTTGAATTTTAAGATGTTCTGCCTGGCATTCTTGGTTTGGGTTTTTTTGTTGTTTTAATTTTTCCTCCCCACCCCTGTTGTTTTATTTAGCTGCATAGATTTCAATATTATGGCTTATCAAAATGGTATTTTTTTTTTTTATTGGAAGAAATGATGATGGGATGGCTACATGTGGTTAGAGGCACCATCCCTGGAGGCATTCAAGGCCAGGCTGGATGTGGTTCTGAGCAACCCTGCTCATTGCAGGGGATTGGAACTAGATGACCTTTGAAGATCCTTTTCCAACTGAAACTCTTCTATGATTCTTTGTGGTTAAAAGGGTAGATTCTTAAGTAGTTTTGCTATTCTTTTGTATGCAGTTTATAGAATATATATGATGAAGTGTCAATACACAGATCAATTTGATGTTGTATTAATGATAAGCCGTCTGGGGGTGGTTACAGCCAAACCGAAAGCTAATCTTACTGGTACTGGAGTTGGAAGCTCTAACACCCAAACTTCAGATTAAATCTTAATCTTTTTTGTCTTTTGGTATCTATAACACTTAGAAAAACTAGATCCTGTCTTGCTTATGTTTAGGAAAGAGTGGAAACAAAGGTGTACAGGTGATGTAAATATACTTGCCAGTATTGTGAATTGTGCTGCAAAAATTTGCGAAGTTAATTTGGTTAGTTGATACCGTGATGTCATCAAACAAGAAAAATAATAATTTCCTCTGTCACCTGCATGTTTTTCTGTCTTTTGAACTTCTAACCCAGGGGGCCGTGTCGTTTACCTGGGTTAAAGAACTGAAAAATGACAGAATTTGTGGGTGCAGGTATTTAAAACTTTATTGACTGCCCTGCAGGGACTGCCCTGTTCCAGTTTTGTAGCTAATCTAGACACTTGTGGGCAGCTATTAAAGTTTTATCTTTTCTTGCCGCAAACCAAGGAAGTTACCGGTGGCTAGTGCTATGTATTTTCAACTGATTGTGACCAACCTGAACTTTCTTGCAGTTCCCATTTTGAAAAACACTGGGATAGATTTAAAAAACAAAATAACTTTTAAAAAGTCTTTCACAGGAAGTATTTTATTAGTTGTTTATCTTGAGCTGCTAAAACTTATAAAATGAACTGTGCCTGCTGTGTTTCAAAGTTAAATTTTACCTTAAGATTAAAAAAAGATGGATGGAACAATGTATAGCTGAACAAAATAAAGTAAGAAAGCCTAGGACAATCACAAATCACATAATTATGTAGTGTAATGAAAAGGAGGAAGGTGAATTTCAAGACAGATATCTGGATGGTGGGAAATTGAGACTGAGAAGAGATTAAATAAATACAGCATACTGATCTTGACGTCCTGTCCAGATGTTGGAGTATTGCAGTAAGTATAATTCTTCTGTATATTTTATTGAAGCATTTTTCAAATGCTCTTAGCAAATTTTTGCCTTTAAAACTTGCACTGGTTTCAGTGGGAAACACTTTCAGCCCTCCCTGAACGCTTCTGAAGATTCATTACGTCCTGTCTGGCCTGTGGTGGAGACATCCTGGTTCTAGTGTGTGTTCTATAACGTGCACTCTGTAAGCGGGTACAATGAGAAATGCCACACCCATGTATCCGCAGAAGCCAGCGTGTTGTCTTTTCGGTGAAAGAATTGTCTCTGAAACGGCAGATAACATTTGCTCTTTCCAAATGCACTTCCTAGGCTGGGCCACTGGAGGGCAGCGTAAGCCTGTTGTTAAATTCAGCCTCTGTTTTCAGTGGGGGTCTTGCGTGTCATGGATTGTCTCTTAATTGTAGCAAAACGTGAAGGGAAGATCAGAAGTTGTAAAAATAAGTGATTCAGCTCTTTAATCGGCTTCTTCTCTGATGCTTCTTGTTTGCAGACAGCGTGCATCGGTTTGGCATTGTTGGTATGGTTACATAGCTTCTTTCAGAGTTTTAGCTTTTAATTAGCTTGATACAATCTTAAGAGCTGCTGTGTGATAGTTCAGAAAAAAAATCTCGCTGATGTCCTTGTGCGTCATGCGCCGCTTATCCTATCCTTGAGAATTTGTCGCATACACTTGTGTTCATACGAACTCAGTATCTACTGCAGGGCCCTTTCCAAGAATTAGCAATGCAAGCTCTACCAAAATTATACTTACTTTCATATTTTGAAGGTGTAATGTGTAAANCCTTGAGAATGCATACACTTGTGTTCATACGAACTCAGTATCTACTGCAGGGCCCTTTCCAAGAATTAGCAATGCAAGCTCTACCAAAATTATACTTACTTTCATATTTTGAAGGTGTAATGTGTAAAACCTTACCTTCACATCGAATATGTTTTTACTGCAGTTGCACAAAACATAGGTGGTTATGTAGCACTTTCCCATAGAAATCTTGCTGTTGCTGTCTCATTGTTTAGACAAGTACTGGATTATTTCAGTGTATCATTACATTTCGAGGGCTGCATTCAGAACATTCAGAGGAAAAGGGTCATAAAAAAAGTCTCTGAGTAATAGCTAGAAGGAGACTAACAACCACCTAGCTGTAGTTTTCTGTGGAACTGTAATTATGCATCAATATAATCTTTCAGAAATATTATAAAAGCGCCTACTAAGTGACGCTGTCAGTAGCTTAACATTGAGCAAGCTTTTTCAAACCACTCTTTAGACGGAGGGTTGCATTTCAGTCAGGAGGAGCTTTAAAGTATAAAACGAAGGACTGAATGCCACATGTTGCCAAGGTTATTCTGAATATCACTTGCTCCTTTAAATCTTTATTTCCTCCTCTTCCCCCCTCCATAAATGAGTTTCTTGTATCTGATTCACTGGCTTCTTCCATGTGTTTTTATTTAAGCCGTGGGTGTTGCCATGCCTGCCCTGGAAGCATACTGAAGCAGGAATCAAACAACAACATAAGACTTACTGGTGGATTCATAAACTGGATGAGACTTTTGACACAACGTGTATTTCATTTTTGGGTTTAGGATGCCAGTGATCTGAAAAGGTAAAACTGAAGTAGAGAACAGCATTTTTCTGAATCTTAGCACTCAATTCAAAATACTTTGGGAAGAACACTTTCAAGGTGTAAATTGT
>NDXB01009604.1:0-12252 GCA_002631895.1 Agapornis roseicollis
AGCCTTTGCCATTGAAGACCAAGGCAAAGAAATCATTCAGAACCTCAGCCTTCTCCAAATCCAGTGTAGCCAGTTCACTCAATAGCTTCTGGAGAAAGCCTACGTTGTCCCTGGTCTGTCTTTTATTCGCAATGTACCTATAGAATCCCTTCTTGTTATCCTTAATGTCCCAAGCTAAGTATTATTCTAACTGGCCCTTATCTTTCCTCACCTGGTCCCTAGCTTCCCAGACAACATCCCTGTATTCATCCCAGAGCGCCTGTCCTTACTTCCACCTTTCATAAGCCTATTTTTTCTTTCTAATTTTCCTCAGCAGCTCCTTATCCATCCAAGGAGGTCTCCTGGCCCTCCTGCTGCACTTCCTTCTAGTTGGGATGCAACACTCCTGAGCTTGTAGGAGGTGATCTTTGAAAATCATGCAGTAGTCTTGGGCCTCCCTGCCCTCTAGGGCTATATCCCACAGAACCTTACTGAGCAGGTTCCTGAAGAGGCCAGTTAGCATTCTTTTTAATAACTTGAGTAAGAACAGTTGGTTTTACTAAATAAAGTGAGATTACTAGTTGTGCCTTATCTTCCTTTTAAACAAATGACTATTTCCCTGGTTTAGGAGCAACCGCAAGAAGAAGGATTGCAAAGGCACAAAGTTGAAGAGCCAAATGTGAATGCTTTGGCATATTTGAAATAATTAGAATGAGGAGAAAGCTTCCTGTTTAGAAAGACTGTAATTTTTACAAAATTATGTAAATATTGTTTTGGGATAAGTGAGATATTTTTATAAATTCAGAATACTTCTTTCAAAATGTTTTTTCACAAATCATCATTACAGGCTTTTGAAGAATTATTTTTATTGAGGAAAATTGAAACATTATATTTAAGACTGAGAAGGATATATTCATGTCTACTAATTCTGTCTGAAGTTTTTATGTCAGAACAGACACAGTTTTGCTAAGTGTTTCACTTCTCATTAGGTATTATTTTCCCAGTGCTTTAGTGAATAATTCATACTGAAATAGGCGGGGTGAGATATAATAGAGAAAGTTTGCCTGGATAGGCTGTGCAGTAGTGGTGAAAATTGTGTAATCTCTTTCCCCTGCTTCTTGTGGTTGTGGGTACATTGTACTATAGACACTGTGATTTTGGCTGGTTTGTTTTTGTTCTAATTGAAATACAATATACTGATATATTGATATACAATATATTGATAAATACTGTGTCTACATTACAATAAATGACAATGTCAGCATTAACTATTGAATTCCATTACACAGCATTATGACTGCAGCTCAGTTAAAGGTCTGACAGTATTTACCATTCAGTCGCTGCTAACTTGCAGCATTCAAATCTTAACATTTTGTTGAATGGCCAAAGTCTGAGTTACATCAGAGTTATGGTCACATTTATGATTATTAAATGCTAAATTGTAAATTACTTTTCATAGCTATATTGGTGTGTGTTTTAGCTATAATTTTAGAGTCTATCCTAGAGATTTTGGAGCAAATAAAGGCTTTCTGAAATATTTCTTAAGACTTTTTTTTTACTATTCACAGTGCAAAATAGCTTTGTATGAGATTTACCTTTTAGTATCTTTCCTTACCATTAGTATACAAGATCACATTTATAAGCTGGCTGCTGCTTACCTGCTCCAACTCTTAGATTTTTAGGTGGAACAACTTAGAGCTGAACTTCAATTTGTGTCTCTCATTGAAGTTGGCAAGAACTGTGGTTCAGAAAGACATTTAACTCCCTATAGAAGAGGGTTCTACCCAGGCAAACTCAGTGAATAAAAAGAAGCGCAGATTCAGCAAGGCATTAAGTTGTTAGCTTCCCATTCACTCTGTTTCTCTACTATTTTTTTCACTTTTCTCAAGTGTTTGAATTATGTAGGGCTGTGTCAATACCATATACCAATAAGCATGTTGGACTTGTGTTCGAAAGTAAAGAAACAGGTAGGATTCTGTGTGCAATACCGAGGCATAGTATTTGTTGTTGCGAGTACCAAGTGTTTGGTTTTGTTTGTGGAGACAGTTCTTGAAGACAGACTCTTTTCTTTTTAAATTTAAAAGCTCCTTAGTTTTGATAACTGTAAAGAAAGTGTTTCTCCTCTATTGGTTTCAAGGAATTTTGGTCTAGTGGAAGGTGTTCCTGCCCATGAACAACCTGATCTAATGGAAGGTGTTCCTGCCCATGGCAGGGGGTTTGAACTGGATGAGCTTTAAGGTCCCTTCTCACACAAACTATTCTGTGATTCTATGATTAAGTCATTTATAATTACTGTATTTACCAGGTCACTGTAATCTTTAATGTCTATTAGCATGTAGTTACTGCAAGACAATCTTAGTGTATTAGATCTCAAAAACCTGCCTGATATTAAATGTCTAGTATGAGAGTGGATGTCCTTTCATTCAAGCACAGACAAAAAGAAAATATTTTGCTAAAATTTAGAAAAAACATTCATAATAGTTTGGCATTCTCCAGTTTTGGAGTCAACAAGAAGGGAGAAGAATCCTATTTAACTCAAAGTTGCAGAATAGAACCTGTTAAGAAGGACTGAGTTTTTAAAGTGCAATGGCAAGCCATTCATGCTTTGAAAGTGTCGTAGTTTAAACCCAGCCAGGCAGCACGTTCACTCACTCAACCTCCCTCCCCCCCTCCGGCCCTCCCCTCTTTCCTCCCCGCTCCTGTAGGAGTGGGAGGAAAGAAGAGCTGAAGAAATATGACTCCCACTGGTTCAGATAACAACATTCCAGTCACTAAGGTATAATACAAATCACTATTGCTATCACCAATAATAATAACAACAAGGAAAACAAGGGAAGAGGATATGATACCACCCATCGAAAACGAGCCCGACCGGGAAGTTCCCTCTCCTTCTGGGTAACTCCCAGTTACCTCCTGGGCATGACGTGCTATGGTATGGAATACCTCTTTGATCAGTTTGGGTTCTGTCCCTCCTTCCTCCTGGCCCCCCTCCTCCCCGGCAGAGCATGAGGCTCACAAAGTCCTTGGTCAGGGCAAACATCGCTCAGCAACAACCAAAAACATTGGCTTTATCAGCCTTGTTCCCGGCTTAAGTCAAAACACAGCTACTTAAGAGAAGAAAAACTGACTGCAACTGCTGAACCCAGGACAGAAAGGTACAATAATCTGATGTGTTTTTTAGTTCCTCATTTATTTGCATTATCACTAAAAAATAGTTTAGCTCTTTTCTCTTTTTCATTGGTAAAGCTATAAATGGGTGAGCCCTAGAAGGTTGAAAATACAACTTTTGAAAATAATGTCAGAAAATTATATCAGTTTAAATTTTTGAGTACCTCTCTTCAGACTGTGTGCCAGTTCTTGCTTTTCTGATGTTCAGGCTCTTGTCCTTCTAGTTACTCTTTCAGAAATGTTGGGAATTTTAATGTGCTGTGGGTCACATATGCTTCAGAGTCCATTAAAACAGTTAGGATACAGGCTAGCAGTTGGATTTAGAGGCTTTCTATTCTATATTTATCTCTTGATGACTGCATATTCAGCCTTTGTAAATGCTAAAACAGCACAGGCAAAACTGTTAGCTCTGGAATGGCTTATTAGTGGATTTGATTGGGATGGTTAAGTCTGGAAGAAGGCAGTGGATCATCTTGGAAAGATATAAGGCAGAGGGAGAAGAATCAAGAGCACTGCATCTATTTTTTTTTTTTTTTTATTAAGACTGCTGGATAAGGGCATACTACTCAGATGTTTGCTGAGCACTTGACTGGTGTCATGCTAATGGAATTGATAGTTGCACGTATGCTGGGTATTAGTAGGGGTACTAAGTTCCTGTAAATTGAAGGAAGTATATCATGACAGCCAGGTCTGTGCCAGGGAAATTCTTTTGTGGGGTTGACCGAGGGTAACTGGAGCCCACAATGCTGAACTGGGCTGGCAGAAGCGGTGCCCACCCTTCTCTTCTGGAGAGGGTGAAGATTGCCTTTGAGGGTGTGTAGTAAGGACCCTGTGGATACAGGGCTCAAGCAGAACCTCTGATCTCTGTATTTTCTGTTAAGTGTACTGCTATCAGTTCTCTAGGTTCATGTGACTTGGTCAATGTCAAATACAGACATGTTCCTTCTTGAAGCTATCACTTCATTGGCACTGACAGAAGACCAGCAAGTGTATCAGTGACACCTGCAGGGCAATGAAGGCAATTTAATGTATGTTTTTATAACATTTTTGTTATTTTGCAGTATAGAGCTTTTTTTTACATAAACAGTGGGTGACAAATTCTGGAGCTGGAGTTCAGCAGTGATGAGACAGCTCATGTAATTTCCTTTGTGTGACTGTTCACACATTTATTTGGAAAAATATAAATATGGTTGATGTACATGTATATTCTTTATCCTTCATACTGTTACTTTGTCTTTTTTCATTATACATTGGGTGTGGATTTTGTGCTTTTACTTCTGATCCAAGCCGTGTTATAAATTATTCCACCTACTTATCTGTCCAGGAGCGAATAAACAGCATCCTGACATCATTAGACCAACATCATTTGGATTTTAATGGGAAATATAGATCTGAAGCTCGTTGATGGAAATATTAATGTTAGGTTATCTGAAAACTGACAGTACTTTGCAAGTCTGCTTAGATATCTGGAGTGATATAATTTCAGCAGGATGGATTACTTGTCAGAATTTTTTAAGTATATGAAAATGTAATTCATTGTGGGATTTTTAAGCTCAGTGTATTTGCCAGTAGAAATCTTTGTGTGTGGTGTGAATAATTTGCCAACATTCAAATCTGTAGGAGGTAGAGAGAATTAAGGTTTTGTCATGGTACTTCCTTCTGCTTTGTGATCTGACCTACTTGGCCACATTCAGTTGTATGTTAGTCTTGTTCTGGCTTCAGAAAAGAATTAAAAAGGTAAGAACATTGTTTTCCTTTACCTACCCAATTCTATCTGAGACTTCCTCCTAAAGTACATTCCTGACAACAGTCCTGTTTCTCATGCTTTGAAAAGAAGGTGGTTATGGCTTCCCAGCCACAGTCTCTGCAATTTGAAATACAAAGATATTGTTCTGTCAAATATCGAAAGAAATATTCCATTTCAAAAAGCAGAAGAAATTGTCTGGCTGGGATTAAACAAGGGCAGGAAGTGAAGCATTTGTTTGTTTTATGAAGCCTGGCAAATTTTGATAATGAATCCTTTAAAAATTATGATATTGAAGCTTTTCTAATTCCATACAGATAAGAAATAATAGTTACATATTTCAGCTTCAAAGACAAAGGTAACCCTTTATCACCTGATTCAACAATCTTCTTAGTAAAATGTCTTAGAAGAATATAAAGCATCATTTAAATAAGAAAGTACCATCTTTGAATTGTGGGAATTTTTAATTGCCATAATCAAAGTCCAAACACATTTCCCTGCCTACTTTAAATAGATTCTCTTAATGACAGGTTTTTCCTTAATGAGGAGGAGAACAAAGGGAACAACTCTGAGGGTGTCAGTGTGACTTCAGTATGACAAAAGTTCTGATTTTTGACAGCACCTACTAGGAAAATAGGAAAACTGGAAGTAGTTTAATTAATGTGTAACTATGAGCTGCTAGCTTGCATTTTAAAATTTAAACTTTTTTTATATTAGCATCTGAATATATGTTTTAAATAGCAAAAAAGCAGAAGAAATCTTATGCTGTAGGTCACAATGTATTAATTCATACTTCTTTTTTGATAAATAATACAAAATATCTTTTAAAATTGAGCATTCTTGTTGAGTTCACTAACTAAATTCCCTACAGCCTGAAAGTACCCATATGTTGGGTGAGACAAATGGCATCAAGGTGGAGCTGGGAATGATGGATCAGCAAGAGGAACTGGGGGGACAAAACCTTGGTTCCTCAAGAAGCTGATCTGGAAACTGGAAATCAGTGCTGTGCCCAAGAGGTGGGGCACTGGTGTTTTCAGACAGTAAGGAATGTTTGCACTCCTTTAAGCTTTTTGCTATTCTGTCAAATGTCATTATTTTTACAGCCACAGAATGTTCCAAGAATAATTAAATTTTTAAGATAATTATTGTGATTGCAGCGAGACTGCTTATTGGTATCAGTTTAATTGCAGAGGAAATGGCCTCCAGTTTTTGAATGGCAGGATTTTTTTTATTTTCATTTGCTGTCAGTAAAGCTATGAATTGCAAAAATATATGGATAGAATCATGGCTGTTATCTGAAATGTGACTCACAGCACTGGGGAACATCTCCCTCCAGCCCACCGCTCCAGTGACATCTGCTGGAAAGGTTACTGTGCAGAAGCAGTTTTGTAAGGATTTCATTCCTAATGCTCCCTTTCCTCTCAGAAGCATCTGGTGCAAGAAAGAACTGGAATATGAAACTGGATTCATGATTAAAACAAGAGATTATAATTTCCATGTCATTCTCTCCATTCCTCACCACCCCCCTTTCTACTGTTTGATAATAATCTAGCCTGATAATGAAATTCATGAGTCCGTGACAACAAAGGAGCTCATGGAAGAGAACCGGGGCTTGTCAGATGGTATAGATTTGCATACTAATGAAGATTGTAATGTTATTAATATTACAAAAACGTAGCAGTATCCAAACACCATTGAAATGGGGATTGATAGACCACAATTAACCACCAAGAAAAAAATAAATGCATTTTACAATATAGCTACATCTTGCAACTGCTGAAGACAGAGTAAGCCCAGTTCATGTCATGGAATTATTTTGATTTGTGTGTCATTTCAATAAGGTTAATAAATGTAGATTTGCAATAAGTTTTATTGTCTCTACGTTTTTGGAAAAAAGATCCAAAATTTCAGGTTTTTTTTTCAAGCAACAAAGGCTGATGACAAAAAGTACAATGAGTTAGGGTTCATAGGACTCAGGTTCAGAAGAATATCATGCCTTTGACTTCCAAGTATGAAGTTAAGAAGGCAAGCTTATCTAACACTGGGGTTTTATTCCTGTTTTTTAATAAGGGAATCTTGACTTAACTTTGGAAAACCTTATGGTAATTCCCTTTGCTTGCTTGTTGAATACTATAGGTTCATAGCCTGTACTGAGATCAGGAAAAGAAGGGCAAAACAAAACTAAAGCTTCAACAGCTCATGTTGTAGAATTTCCAGCTTCTATGTCTTCCTTTTGGGTCTTGGTTTGCTCAAAAAAGAGCACTTGGCATTTGCCAAGTCTCATGTCAAATGCAAGATGAGCAGCAGTTTTCTGGGCTTCATTACCTCTTCTTTCTGCTTTGCATGATCACAATGCCTGTGCAGAGACACAGGATTCTCTCAGAGCAAGGTGGTGGTGTCTTTCATAGAATCATAGAATAGTTAGGGTTGGAAGGGACCTTAAGATCATCTAGTTCCAAACCCCTGCCATGAACAGGGACACCCCACACTAAAACATAGCATGCATGAACATTGTCAGGGACGGAGCACTCACAACTTCCCTGGCCAACCCATTCCAGTGCCTCACCACCCTAACAGGAAAGAATTTCTTCCTTATATCCAATCTAAACCTCCCCTGTTTAAGTTTGAACCCATTGCCCCTTATCCTGTCACTACAGTCCCTAATGAAGAGTCCCTCCCCAGCATCTTTATATCTATGCTGCATGAACAGAAAGGCATCCTATTGTGCAGCACAGTAGATACTCTTCCTTCCAGTAGATTTGTCTTTCAGGTAAAGTATGGAACAATGAGGCTACCCTTGTTACATGCAGCACTGTGATTTTCCAGCATAAGATCTGCTAGGGTGCAGCAAACTGGAAGTGTATGTTTATGAGGAAGATGAAGAGGGTCAGGTTCTCACATTTGGCTGCTGTGATAGGCTTGTTTCAGAGCTCCAACAACACACAGAATCAATTCAGTGTAAGAGAAGCCTCTGTTAACGAGAGGACACAGTCTCAAACTGTGCCAAGGAAGGTCCAGGTTGGATATTAGAAAGAAGTTTTTCACAGAAAGAACAATAAAATATTGGAACAGTCTGCCCAGAGAGGTGGTGGAGTCACCATCCCTGGATGTGTTTAAAAAGAGACTGGATATAGAACTTGATGACATGGTTTAGTGGAGGTGTAGGGCATGGGTTGGACTTGATGATCTTAGAGGTCCCTTACAACCTGGTGATTCTGTGATTCTGTTAGTCAACAAGAGAGGAGTTATAAAAAAACCTGCTGGAGTGTTTCATTGCATGGTTGTGTTTGAAAGTGGTGATGTGTTTGGGAAGATTCAGTGGCTCTTAGGGATCATGACAGACTTGAATGAAGTTTAGCTTGTCAGTGTTTTTAAGCCTAACAAAGCAATTTGATCTTTTCTGTTACACTGTGTAACTTGCCTGGTCATTTTGCCCCAGTTAAAATAGTCCAAGCCTGAAATCTATGTCAAAAACTATGCTTTGACAATGAAGCCTGATAAGGACAAGCTGCATCCCAAAGACAGTCAGATTGGTACAGTTTTGACTCAGTCAGTGTTGGAGTGGGATGCAGCAGTGTGCCCTCAGGAGGTCTGCAGGCCACAGGTGCTATAAAACCTAGCAGCACACCTTGCTGCTTTAAAGGCTTTGTGTGCATTTGTAATGTGCCTAGGGGAAATGTGGGATATGGGCAGACATTTTGTGCTTTGCTGCTGCTGAGCCCCTTGAAGAGCTAAAATGGAAATAGAGGAGTAAAATGGAAATAGAGGAGCCAAGAAAAGAAGGTGGCAGATGCTGAACATCAGCAGAGGACTCTGCTGTTCACCTCCACAGCCTGGGGCAGCATCCCAGCCCACAGACAGCTTCCTTGGTGTCTGTGCAGGGAGCAAGGATGGTCTGTTACAAAAAATGCTTCTCTAAAGAGAGCCATGGAATCCTGCTCAAATATTAAGTGTCTGTTTACAGAAGTTTGGCTTAGGCAGATATTTCTTTCACATTGAACTTTAAATAATAAAAGAGTTTAATGTGTTTCATATGAGAAACAGCTTAATTATTTTTAGGGATTGTGAAATAAGTGTTTGCATAATATTGTGCTATGTTTAGTAGCCTTCATAAGAGCTTGAAAGGTTTCCAGTATCCCTTTCCTCTTTATCACTGTAACAAAAGGTTTTCTCTTCATTGTTAATGTGGATTAATAAACCTACATTAAATAAAACACATAGGAAAGTGACAGTTCTGACAGCCTAAATTGTACTTGTTTGTGATGTCTTCTTTCAGAGGCATTGATGAACAAGCAACAGTTCCTTGTACTGCTGCTGTATCTGATCAAAACCATTTTAAATTTGAGAAAATTAATACAGCATCATAGTCTGAGTTAAAAAAAAAAAAACACATTTGTTTAGTCAGTTCCCCTTGGTGCAGAAGTCTTCCCTGGACTCATTGGTTCATTGGTATCAGCCCCATCACAGACTGCAAGAAGGCTCTGACCACACCACCCAAGTCTTGGAAGTCACACACAGGGACTGTGAGAATGAAGACCTTGGGCCCACTGTAGGAGAGGATCTGGTTCGAGACCACCTTAAGAACCTGAACGTGCACAAGTCCATGGGACCTGATGAAATCCATCTGCAGGTCCTGAAGGAGCTGGCGGGTGAAGTTGCTAAGCCACTGGCCATCATATTTGAAAAATCATGGCAGTCAGGGGAAGCTCCTGAACACTGGAAAAGGGGAAATATAACCCCCATTTTTGAGAAGGGGAAAATGGATGACCTGAGGAGTTACAGACCAGTCAGTCTCACCTCTGTGCCTGGCAAAAGCTTGGAGCAGATTCTCCTGGAAGGCATGCTAAGGCACATGAAAAACAACAAGGTGCTTGGTGACAGCCAGCATGGCTTCACTAAGGGAAAATCCTGCCTGACCAATTTGGTGGCCTTCTATGATGGGGCTATGGAACTGATGGACACGGGTAGAGCAGTTGACGTCATCTACCTGGACTTGTGCAAAGCATTTGACACTGTCCCACACAACGTCCTTGTCTCTAAATTGGAGAGACATCAATTTGACCGGTGGGGCACTCGGTGGATAAAGAACTGGTTGGATGGCCGCACGCAAAGAGTTGTGGTCAACGGTTCAGTATCCGGCTGGAGGCCAGCGACGTGTGGTGTGCCTCAGGGATCGGTGTTGGGACCGGTCTTGTTCAACATCTTTGTCGCTGCCATGGACAGTGGGATTGAGTGCGCCCTCAGCAAGTTTGCCGATGACACCAAGCTGTGTGGTTCGGTGGATACGCTGGAGGGAAGGAATGCCATCCAGAGGGACCTTGACACGCTTGTGAGGTGGGCTGATGCCAACCTCCTGGAGTTTAGCCATGCCAAGTGCAAGGACGTACACCTGGGTCAGAGCAATCCCAGGCACAGCTACAGGTTGGGCAGAGAAGAGATTGAGAGCAGCCCTGTGGAGAAAGACTTAGGGGGTGATGGTCAATGAGAAGCTTAACATGAGCCAGCTTCAGAGTGCAGCCCGGAAAGCCAACTGCATCCTGGGCTGCATCAAAAGCAGCGTGACCAGCAGGTCAAAGGAGGTGATCCTGCCCCTCTACTCTGCTCTTGTAAGACCTCACTTGGACCACTGGGTACAGTTCTGGTGTCCTGAACATAAAAAGGACATGGAGCTGTTGGAACAAGTCCAGAGGAGGGCCACAAGGATGATCAGGNGGTGATCCTGCCCCTCTACTCTGCTCTTGTAAGACCTCACTTGGACCACTGGGTACAGTTCTGGTGTCCTGAACATAAAAAGGACATGGAGCTGTTGGAACAAGTCCAGAGGAGGGCCACGAGGATGATCAGGGGACTGGAGCATCTCCCATATGAAGATAGGCTGAGAAAGTTGGATCTGTTCAGCCTGGAGAAGAGAAGGCTGTGTGCAGACCTCATAGGAGCCTTCCAGTACCTGAAGGGGGCCTATAGGGATACTGGGGAGGGAGTCTTCCTTAGGGACTGTAGTGACAGGACAAGGGGTAACAGATTCAAACTTAAACAGGTTTAGATTGGATATAAGGAAGAAATTCTTTCCTGTTAGGGTGGTGAGATACTGGAATGGTTTGGCCAGGTAAGTTGTGAGTGTTCCATCCCTGGCAGTGTTCAAGCCAGGTTGGACGAAGCCTTGGGTGACGTGGTTTAGTGTGAGGTGTCCCTGCTTATGGCAGGGGGTTTGGAACTAGATGATCTTAAGGTCCTTTCCAACCCTAACTATTCTATGATTCTATGAATATCATTGAATTTGTGACTAAGTTTGTCTTTTGTACTGTATGTTTCTGTGCATTTCGTATCCTCTTCATGAAATAGGTGATTGTTTAAAAAAAATGATAGATTTGCATCTGCCTTAAACACAAAGAAAAGCTACCTGAAGATTTTTTAAGAATGCAGTTAGACAGATATCCTTTATGTAGAATTACTCTATTGATATGTAGCTGTGAGTTTGTGTTGTATTTTGTGTAAGTAACAGGGAAAAGGGAACAAAGTCAACATGAGACAAAACTCTGAAAGGAAACAGGCGCTGTGGTATGAATAATGTTTAAAAGAGAGCTGTTGGATAATGGTTTTGAGCTGATTATAAGCATGTCTAAGGAAGTAATTTTTCTTTTTTAAAGTATGCATCAGCTGGGATTTGAAGTGAGATTTGTTTTGTTTTTCACTGATATCTTGCTTATTAAACAAAGTGCTCTTTTGAAAGGAAGAACTGCATGGAAAAATATTCTGAGTTCATTTATTGAAAACCATTTAAATACTGATGATTTTTTGTTTTTATTAGAAATGTATGAAGTGAAAAATCCCNAGCAGTGTGCCCTGGTGGCCAAGAAGGCCAATGGCTTTCTGGCCTGTATTAGGAATGGTGTGGCCAGCAGAAACAAGGAGATCATTCTTCCCCTGTACTTGGCGCTGGTGAGGCCGCACCTTGAGTACTGTGTCCAGTTCTGGGCCACTCAGTTTAAGAAGAATGTGGAAATGATTGAGCATGTCCAAAGGAGAGCAACGAGGCTGGTGAGGGGTTTGGAGCACAAGCCCTATGAGGAGAAATTGAGAGAACTGGAGTTGTTTAGCCTGGGGAAAAGGAGACTCAGAGGTGACCTTATCACTCTCTACAAGTTCTTGAAAGGAGGTTGTAGACAGGTGGGGGTTGGTCTCTTTCACCAGGCAGCAATGGACAGAACGAGACGACACAGTCTCAAACTGCGCCAAGGAAGGTTCAGGTTGGATATTAGGAAGGAGTTTTTCACAGAAAGAACAATAAAATATTGGAACAGTCTGCCCAGAGAGGTGGTGGAGTCACCATCCCTGGATGTGTTTAAAAAGAGACTGGATAT
>NDXB01009605.1:2514-14797 GCA_002631895.1 Agapornis roseicollis
ATAAACACCAACACAGCAAATACTGGCTGTACGTAAGGTATGATATCCTGAGACCGTGAGATCAAGAGGAAAAACCTCAAGAGCCAATAAATCAGCATTGTGACGAGTGACTCCCAATCTTGTCAGATCTGTTGTTATCTTAACCCTTCGTGACCCATGTTGGGTGCCAAAAAGAACTGTCGTAGTTTAAACCCAGCCAGGCAGCACGTTCACTCACTCAACTCCTCCCCCCCCCGCCTTTCTTGCCCTCCCCTCTTTCCTCCCTGCTCCCAAAGGGCTGGGGGGAGGGGAACCAAAGGGATACGACTCCCACGGGTTCAGACAACAACAATCCAGTAACTAAGGTACAACACAAATCACTATTGCTATCACCAATAATAATAACAAAAAGGAAAACAAGGGAAGAAGGTACAATACCACCCGCCGAAAACGAGCCCGACCGGGAAGTTCCCTCTCCTTCCGGGTAACTCCCAGTTACACCCCGGGCATGATGTGCTATGGTATGGAATACCTCTTTAGTCAGTTTGGGTTCTGTCCCTCCTTCCTCCCAGCCCCCCCTCCTCCCCGGCAGAGCATGAGGCTCACAGAGTCCTTGGTCAGGGCAAACATTGCTTAGCAACAACCAAAAACATCAGCCTTATCACCCTTGTTCCCGGGTTAAGTCAAAACACCAGCTACTAAAGAGAAGAAAAACTGACTGCAACTGCTGAACCCAGGACAGCCCATGCAGTTGCTAGTATAAGCTATGCAGCTTCTGCTCATCATCAGAATTTTATTCTCTTTATTAGTTATAGTATATGTCTAACATTACTTATCGCACTAGCTTTAACCACATTCACAGGAGACAATAGTTTCAGGAATAGTGTTACTGCTGAAAATGTTTGGTTCAAATATACTACTCCTGGCAAGTCTAAGACAGCATGGTGCATGTATGCTTGTGTGTATATATGTCACTGCCTCCACTTATACAAGAGGAGGTGATTTCCAGTATATTTATCTATTAAGAAGGTTAGTAGCTTTTATCACAAAAGCACATAAAACTAAAATAAAATCACTCTAGATTTGCAAGGCTGGAGTTCACATAAAATATGTCAACTAATTCTATAAATCTAATTCATACTTTCTATATGAAAAATAACCCTTACCAATCTCACAATGTTTAAAACGTTAGAAGTAAAAACAATTGAAAAAATGAAGCCTTTATCATAAAAGCCAGCACGATACTCATTCATCTCAAGTATCATAGAGCCCAAAATTCCCAATACCAATTCATTCTGGAATAATAAAATGAAAAATCTTCTAAAAATATATAAATGCCATATTCTTTTCTCTAGTGATTCCACACTCTGAAGCTGCATCTTACGCCTTTCTTTTAGTTTAACAAACTACTTATGTAATTTTCTTTTAGCTATACTTTATATTGAAAAAAACCCCTGAGACTTAGACTATACAAACCTATCTGTTTAAAAAAAAAAGAATTAATGATGCCATACTCTTGCTTCTTTCTGGAATAAATTAATTAATCAATCAATCATTTATAAAAATGATTTTTAGAACGCATATCAAATTCCTCAGATGTCTTGGTTTGTTGTTTGTGGGCTTTTTAAAAAAAAATAATTCATCAAATATGAATCTGTCAAACCATTTTAAGAAGTAATTTTTGCACCATGTAATTCAGTCTCACACAATTCCTAGGTAAGTAAAGAAAATGCCCTAATTAGGTTCAATTTGCAGTCCTTTTTGCTATGTCAGTTGAACTGAGAAAGAATCCCTGATCATGGTGATGTTCCTTTTGCAATTTTTATGAAAAGAAAACCTGCACTTGAAAAAGCAGGGCATATGAAGCTCATTTCATCCCCTAACTGAGAAACTAAACTGGTATCAGAGGAGCTCGGAAGAATTTATACTTAGAGTTTCATAAGCAAATTCTATGTTTTAAATGAGAGAAAAGTTACTTTTATAAAAGGCTAAGTGCAATGTGCACTGATTTTCTATTGTCTTGAAATATCCAATATAAATAGCTAAAGGTTTTCTAAGAGTATTTTCCTAGATAGCTATACATTCACAAAGTATTTTAGTTAATACCATAGGTTTTGCTAAGAAACTCTTTTCCTCTCCTGCAATACACATGCATATGTACAGAAACACAGGTTTATAAATAGTCTTTCTGTCAATTGCAATTCTGCTGCTAAATTTATTTCCTTGAAAGGTATTTCTTTCATTCCTTGCAAGAAAATATAAATAAATATATATATACATACACCACATTATCCTTGAAATAAAGGGACCTGATTGTACATAAAGGTGGTCATGAAAAAATTTACCTCCAGCAGTGCTTACACAGGTGACAGGATAAAACAAGCAGGTGCTTTTTGTTTGCAAAAGAAAGAATTCATAAATGGCCTACTTGAGAAAGTGAGTAATATTCTTGCACTGGTATGAGTCCTGTTAACAACCACTACAAAACAGTGGACTAGACATAGATGCACCCATACTTCAATGGAAAATGATTGGTGGTTCATCTTTGAAAGAGCAGGAACAAAATTAGAATAGAGTGAGAACAATCATACAGAATAGTCACTGTCTGATTCATGAATATGAAGAAATATTAAAATATGATATAGATGAAGCTCATTTGTTCACATCACCTTACCCATGTCATCATTATTCTCTATCTTAATAACCACCAGGAAGTGCTATTTAAGTTATAGCAATAAAATAATACTTGAAGAATTCCTGCTGAGTAATCTCTCCTTCTGAAGCAATCACTGAATGTCAGATAAATGTGCACAAGTGTGGTAAATGCTTGATGCCTGTTTGTATTCATTCTGATACTTTCCCTGCTCACTGCGCACCACAAAATATCCTGCAATGCTGCTTTTTTGTGCAAGTTAGACTTACAGCTTTTCCTGTAAAATATATTTTTCCAAAATACATTTTTCTTACAAGACAACTTCTATTGCTTATACTTGCATAATATTGTTTGACCAGTCATTTGTAGGAATTAATGTAGAGATTTTATGTCTTTAGAGACCATCTTCACAAAACCAGTTTACAGTTTTCTCTTGGTTAACTGAGTAACTATTCAAGAAATTTCCCTAAACTGATTAATTTGAAATTCCTTTTGTGATTAGATCAGAAAAACATGGGATACTAAAGAAGATCATGAATTTAGGTGTATATTGCTGTGGAGAACTAGATATTCCATGAAGCCATCACAAGAGATTTTATCTAGCAAGAGATCTCGAAATGAAAGAGAGGAGAGGAGGAAGGGGAGGGAGAAAGAGAGAGAGGAAGTGGGAAGGAGAGGAAAAAGCAGGGGGAAAAGAAAGGGGATCAAGAAGGGGAAATTTACAGTTTAATCTTTCAGGTTCAACTATAGCAAAATATTTCAGTTAAATATTCTCACCAGGTATTCAAATATGCCAGAAACACATCTGATATGGTAATGTAATTCTTTGAAAAGTTTGCTCTATGTCTATTCCCTCACATACCATAGCATAGTGCTTAGAACCTATGGAAACTGAAAAGAAGGTCAGATACCATATTCTGTCATCCAGTGGGAAGAATAGATCAATCAACTAAGTAAAATCTGTTCACATCTATTAATTTACTTTTGTTTATGAGGCAGACATGGGAATCTGAACTATTGAAAGGAACAATAAAAAAAAAAACGTACATAGTCAAATATTTTGGCTAAATGCCAAATTTCTTCTCTGTAAAATGCTGTGTCTTAAATTATTCAGATGCAGCTGAATGCAAGGGAGCCTACAAGGATGCTGGGGAGGGACCCTCCATTAGGGACTGTAGAGATAGGACAAGGGGTAATGGGTTTAAACTTAAACAGGGGAAGTTTAGATTGGATATAAGGAAGAAGTTCTTTACTGTGAGGGTGGTCAGGCACTGGAACAGGTTGCCCACAGAAGTTGTGAATGCTTCACCCCTGGCAGTGTTCAAAGCCAGGTTGGATGGAGTCTTGGGTGACATAGTCTAGTGTGAGTTATCTCTGCACATGGCAGGGGGGTTGGAACTAGACGACCTTAAGGTCCTTTCCAAACCAAACTATTCTGTGATTCTATGATCACAGTGATGTGCTTTATTAGGGCATCTTCACAGTGTTTATAAGGAAACACAAATGCCAGCAGTATGCAGGTCAGCTTGAACAGAGCCTTGGGCAACATGGTCTAGTGTAAGGCATCCCTGCCCACGGCAGAGGGGTTGGAATTAAATGATCTTAAGGTCCTTTCCAACCCTAACTATTCTATGATTCTATGCCTACTTAAAACTTACTAGCACCTTCAGGCCTGGCATGTTCATATCTTTTACATTTAGGATGATTAGCTACTAGACATCATATATAGAATCATATATAATAATTCTAGCATCATCTATGCAAATGAATAAAAGTATCATAAAACAAAGTATTAAAAATCTGATGTTTAAACAAAGAAAGAAGGCATTGCTTCAGAAATTTTTATTGAGTGCCTTCTAAATTTTGAGACGTAATATCCTCTGTGGTTATTAATTTCATACAAATACATATAAAACATATACCTGAAGAAAAAGTAACAGGAGAGACAGTACTGATCAAAGAAGATAAACTGCAGCAAAATGGCTATTATTTGTTCTCCATCTTCATTATAACTTTTGCTTTATGCTTATAATTGTGAATTAGGATTTTTGAGTGAAATTCAATCACCATATAAAAGGCTTTCAAATGGCATTCAAGCTTTTAATAAACTGATCAGGATGAGCTTAACAAATCGTTCATGTGCACAGAGCCTCTGATTACAGGGAAACCATTCCAGCACATCCCTGGGGTATGACAGAGTCTTAGAGCAACAAAAAATTAAACTGTTTGAATACACTGCTGATACAATGAACTGCTTCAACTACAACTACATTTGAGCAGTTTCTTGGAGTCAGACAGATTAGTTAGGTGACATTTATTTAAAAATTATTTTAATTTACCAACCTTATATTTCAAATAGACATCAAATGTGTAGAGAGCTGCATAGCTTTAATTCATACCTTCATGCTCCTTGCTTCAGACCAGATGCAACACAAATACTTCATCCTTCCTGTAAATGATTGTAAGAAGAGTTTCTCTATATTTTGCCAGAAAGTTCACAGCTGACATATTTTACTGAAGTAAAACTCATCTACAAGAAAAGCAATCATTATCATCTATGTATTGAGAACAAAAACAACAGAAGTGGAAATTTTTGGGTCTGCTGTAATGGTTTAGTTATAAAGTAAATCATAGCTTATTGGTTCTTTCTTTGTGCGCTTAAAAATTTTGTATATTCAGGCATATGAGAATGAATAGAAAACAGCAAATGTTTTTGAAGATCAAAACAAAATTTCATTTATGGTGATTTTTAAGAGGTTCATTTTGCTTCAGACCATGAGTAGCTCCTGGATACATCAAGCAAAGAAATTTGGATAGGCCCTTCCCAATGCACATTTTCATGAGGATTATTCAGTTTTTCATAGAATCATTTAGGTCAGATAATACCTTTAAGACCATTGAGTCCATCAACAAACTTAACATTGCAAAGTCCACCACTAAACACATATAATAATGAAAATGGCGCAGTTTTGGTTTTCTTTTCAAGGCAATCAGGACATGTAGCCAGTGCAAATAATATTTCATACATCTTGGTGAGAGTAATAAATGTTCTGAAAACTTTACAGCCATTCATGTTTATCTCTGAAAAGTGATCTTGATGTTAGTAGGCAAAGAACCAAGGTAGATGTGGTGCTTGAGTCCTCGATGTAGCTACAGATTAAATTGTATGTGCCAAGAGGACACAGAGTCAGATTTTGAATGCAGGCAGCAGAACCAAGAAAGGCTAGGAAGCACTCTATCTTCAGCAAGATGACTGCGAGATGGGATAAGTCTTGGAAAAGTGGAACCTCAGCCTTACCAGCTGCAAAATAGTTGCAGTGAGGTAACTTATGATACTATTCTTTGTGTAAGACAGCATATCCCTGCTTCTGACAATTTCTCTTTTCAAATTCTCTGATTTGAAAGGAAAAATAGTCAAGCACAGAACACTGACAACCCCCGTTTCTTTTCATTTTCTAAGTCAGATAAAAAAGAAAGAAAAGGAAGCTAACAAGAACTTTCTTAACAAGAATCACTACTTTTTTCTAAGAACCAGAAGTATCCTTATTTATTTATCAGACTTTAACACAAAGAAGTAAATCATGTTATGACCTCTACATGCGTATGTTAAATTCATACAACCTAGAGTCTCAGCTTTCATCTTTCAGACAAGCGTGAAAAAAATCATGCATTTAACGCAGAAATGAACTTTCAGACTACATATCTTGCAAATGAGTCTCTGTAAGCATTTCCCAGTGTTTTCACCAATACTGTGTTGGTTTTAAGTACTACAACTAGACAACTAAAAAAATTAGTGAATCATAAAATAAATAAAATCACGGAATATCCTTAGTTGGAAGGTACCCACGAGGATCATTGAGTTCAGCCTCTGACTCCATGCAGGTCAGTCTAAAAATTAAACTATATATCTAAGAGCATTGTCCAAATGCTTCTTAGACACCAACATGGCTTGGTGCCATGAGCACTTCCCTGATGAGCTTGCTCCCATGTTTGAATACCCTCTGCCTGAAAAGCGCAAAACTGCATGCACTAACTTGAGGTGGGGCTGCAGCAATGTTGAGTGTACTGGGAAAATCACCTCTTTTGACCTGTCAGCAACACTGGGCTTAATACACACTAGGCTACAGTTGGCCTTTTTGGCCATTTTTGGCAACCAGGCACATTGTTACCTTACACACAGTTTATAATCAACCAAAGCTCTCAGATACTTTTTGCAGGGCTGGAATCCAGCCTCTCATCCCATTATGTATATGTCATCATGGCTTGACTTCGCGAATGAAGATTAGGGAAGGGTTTTACCCACTCTTACTACAAACACACGGATGACTAAAAAGGCCAATGTGGGATAGGCAAATCCAGTTGCAAAATGCACAGTGAAAGGTCTCCTTGGGAGACCTAATCACTTTCCTTCTCCTTGGAAGGGCGTAATTCTTTCTGCATTGTCTTTTCTCCTCAAGACTAGTTCTGAGTGTGTTCTCAAAGGAGACAATGGCATTATATGGTGTGTCTCCAAATCTCCCAATTGGAGGACAAGGTGGACCACTGATGGTAGTCAATATGGCCAAGGCTAAGGTATTTTTTCATGGAGTCCTTATATCTCTTCTTTGGGGCACTTCTCTTGTTGCAACCGGTAGCAAGTTTACTGCAAAACACAATCTTAGGGAGGCAGTGACCCTTTATCCTAGAGATGTGCCCTGCCCAGCACAGCTGTGATTTCAGCAATATGGCCTTGATACTGGTGACCCCTGCCTGTTCAATGACAGTAACATTTGACACATAGTCCAATGAATGTTTAGAATTGCACAGAGGCAGCGCTGATGAAAGCGTTTGAGGAGTCTCAGGTGGTGGTGGTAAATAACCCATGATTCAGATCCATATAAAAGAGTAGATAGTACAATGGCTCTATAGACACTAATCTGTGTACTTTTCTTCAGGTGTTTATTACACCAGACTCTTTTATGGAGTTTTCTGAAGGCCATATATGCCTTTGCTATTCTGTTGTCTTTGTCAGTCATGGCATCTGAGGAATAATGCTTCCCAGATAGCCGAACTGCTGAACTGACTTAAGCTCTGACTCACCAATGGTAATGTGGGGATGACAATCATCTTCTTGTGGTGCAGGTTGGTAGAGAACTACTGTCTTCTTCAAGCTGACTTCCAGCCCAAAAAACTCAGCTGCCTCTGCAAAACAGGATGTTAAACACTGCAGAGCTGCTTCTGTGTGGGCAACAAGGGTGTCATTGTCAGCAAAAAAGCAGTTCACGGACAAGATGATTTAAGGTCTTAATGTCAGCCTTCAGTCACCTTAGATTGAATAGGCTCCTGTCAGTGTGATACTGAATATAAAAGCCATTTTGTTCATTGAGGTCTACCGTAGCCCTTTGGAGCATCATGCTGAAGAAGATTGTGAGTAAAGTTAGTGCTTGTCCTGGGTTCAGCAATAGCAGTCAATTTTTCTCCTCCTTAGTAGCGGGTGCAGCACTGTGTTTTGACTCAACTTGGGAACAAAACTGATAACAGGGATGTTTTTAGTTACTGCTAGAATGTTTTGTTCTGACCAAGGACTTTGTGAGCCTCATGCTCTGACAGGGAGGAGGGGAGGCTGGGAGGAAGCAGGGACAGGACACCTGACCCAAACGGACCAAAGAGGTATTCCATACCATACCACATCATGCCCAGGATGTAACTGGGAGTTACCCAGAAGGGCTAGCTCTCTTGGGGTGGTTGGAGGAGTTGGTCGGTCAGCATTCGGTTGGTTTGCGGTGTCGTGAGTTATCTGTCAGTGGTTGGTGCAGTGTTGTGAGTTATCTGTTGGTGGTTGCTGAGATACTGTATTCTCTTCCCTTGTTATTTCCTTTATCATCATTATTATTGGTGGTAGCAGTAGTGATTTGTGTTATACCTTAGTTGCTAAACTGTTCTTATCTCAACCTGTGGGAATTGCATTCTTTTGATTCTCCTCCCCATCCCTCTGGAAGCAGGGGAGGGCAAGAAAGGGGGGTTGAGTGAGTGAATGAAATGTGTGGCTGGGTTTAAACAACGACAGTGCTAGAACGCAAACTTGTTTCACACCATTGATTACTGGGAAAGGCTCAGAGAATGTATTGCCATATCTGACTTGGCCTTGCTGATTCTCGTGTAACAGAATAATCATTTTGAGGAACTTGGGAAACAACCTAATTGTTCCAAGGTCAGCCACAGGCATTTTCTACTCACAGGGTCAAAAGCTTTGGTGAGGTCAACAAAAGTTTCATAGAGCCCCTTATTCTGTTCTTCACACTTTTCTTGCAGTTGTCTGAGAACAAATACCATGTCTGTGGTACTTCTATCAGCTCTGAAACCACACTGACTTTCAGGTACATCCTGGATTACACCATCCCACATGCAGAATCAGAATTTGTTCTTTTGAGATTTCTTACAGTGGGTGATTCCCAGCACTACAATCTACCACATATTTACTGTAAGGTTTTTTACCCTCAATGGAATCAGTGGGTCTCCATATTTTAGTACTGCCAGAAAGCTTACTTAATGTCCACTCAGCTGCTTCATCCAGGTCATTGATAAAAATGTTTAAAAGATCTGGCCCTAAAATGGAGCCCTGGGAACCCTGGAGACTGGCCACCATTCAGAAGTTACTGCATTTACTACAACTTTTTTCTCCTGATCTTTCAACCAATTGTTCACCCATCGTCTTTGTGTACATGACAGAAAACTCAATTTGTGGGAGATCATTACTTATTACAACAAGAAGTATCTTGCGTCATAAGAAGGCATGGTTTCTAAATTCTAAGGAAGCAGACTATGCAGACACTTACATCATTTTAAAAATAGATTCGATCAAAACAGGGAATCATGCACCAGCACGTAGTTACTCAGATTATCAGAACTGTGTATAATATTTGGGGTTGCACTGCACAGCAAATAGAACCCTATGTTTCAGGGATGTTTGCCTTAATAGCACAACTTAGTCAGAATTCAAATAAAATTCTACTGCAATTTCTTTCTTGGAAATCTGGAAACATTCTGCTTGGATGCTTGGAAATCAGGAAACAATAGATATTCCCATACTTTGTATATTTTTTTTGTTTGTTTATTTTTACTTAAACGAGTAAGATAACCTCCAAGTTATTTTTTAAAAAGTCTGTTACTTCTGGTTTTCTATATACGGAATATCATGGTAGATTAAACTATGGTCCAGATTTTAATGCATGTGGGTTCAATTTAATTATAGTGACTTAATATATTGTACATGAAGTAATGCAATACAACAGAGCAAGAATGTGGCAAAGCTTGCAAACAAACAGCTTGGGCTTGTACTTCTCTTGGGCAGTACTAAGATTAAATATAAAAAATGGGCAAAAGTTACATGTTGGGTTCGTTTTCTGTAATTCATAACCCATCATTTATAACTATTGGTCTCTTACTGTTCCATGTCACTTGACATTATTTATGGCAAATCACAAGTCTGACATGTCATTTTGTAGTCTGACATGAGAATGTAATGAAATAATGAAATGTTAAAAAGAAGTCTATTTGTCTTAGCAACTTACAGCCACTTCAAACATAAGATAGCAGCAGTGACTGACTGGAGTTAATGTTTTTCACTTTTAATAAAAGCACAGAAACCTGACAGAAGCTCAGAATCTTTGTCATGGACTGATACCTATGTGCATGTATTGACAAAAAATACTATTTCTGAAGGAAAAAAGTTAAAGAATATTTGGTTTGCCTCAATTTGCATCTAATAAGACTTTCTAGTAGTTTCAAAGTTTCATGAACTTGAAGCAGTATGTTTTAAATCTTTTGTCAGCTTTTTGATGTCTTCACATCTGAAACACTTAAAGAAAAAAAATCATTTCAGTCAGATGTTTGAGATTTGGTTCAGAAATTATTTCGCCAAAGGTCTTTTTGTTCAGTTGTAAATCTACCTGATTATTACTTCTGACCTCAAAATCTAAGTAGCTTTGCACAAAAGAAATTAGTTCAGACAATTAGAAAAATTGTAGAACTATTTCTTCACTGAACAGATTTAATGTAAGAGCACTGTGTTAGTCATCCTTTCAGGGGCGATTGTTTTGGAATACACAAGTGTTACTCACTTTGATACAAACTGATGGTCCTGAATAAAAGCACAGACCATAGCTATAATTCATTAGTGTTCAAATTGATTCCAGTTTTTTGAAGTCTTGAACTTGATCAGACCAAATTAATCACAATATTTTGCCAGGAGTAAATTGTGCTCATTGATCACATCATGAAAACAATGCCGTTCAGCTGGCGCACAAAGAATTTTATATCTGTTGTTGCATTAAAAGTTGGCTTCTAGTATCATATTGCACCAAAACTTTGAATTTATAAAAGTGTGTCTTTCCAGGTAAAATAACATATTTATCTTCACTTTTCATCTAGAACAAAACAGATTTCTTGTATTTGTGATAATTTAAATTGACTAATATTTCTTGCCCTTGTCATTATATTATTCTTTGGGTCACTTCTTGATCAACAATACATAAGATTTTCATAATGAAATTATATAAAGCCTTGCCTGGAAAAGGGAAGTTACTCCCCAGATTGCTAGGTTTTAATATTTATATTTTTCTTGGAGTAAAACACAAATCTGTTATGACTTATCTCACCTGCTTCCAGATCTACCACAAATTCTTTGAGTTTTGTCCTACATGCTTGTTTCCTGAAAAGTCTGCTGCTTAAATATCATAATGATTATAGGATATCTTCATGGAGCCTACCACCTGCAGCACATTTGGGAAATGCACATGTATATTGTATAAATAGACTACAAACTGAAATATTATAATCTGTAAATGCTAGTCCTCATCATTTTGGACTATAACATCTTTAAAAAATTCCCTATGCACATTATTTTGATTGCAGCAATGCTTATAAAAACACTTAAATAACAGGAATAATTCATATGCACTATTTAAGTAATTTAAAGAATTTAGATTAAATTAAACAAAAACATATTATGCAATATATCTATGGCAAACAGTATCTATGGCAAACTTATTTCACATCTTTGGACACCTTATTACATAAACTTCTAGCCAAGTTATAGAAGCTTACTCTGCTGTAGCTGGATCTTCAGTTTTCTTCCAAGATGCATCCTTTTCAAGCAGGGATAAAACCCTCTACATATTGTCCTTTGTATGGTAACCTTAACAGACAGAGTTGCCAAGCAGAAAAACTTTTTTTTTTTTTTTTGGCTGTTGTGTAGGCAGCAAATTTCACAATCAGAAAACAGTCCTGGTGTTAAGAAGATAACAGAGGCTATCCATATTAATCTTAGGATGCCTTTCTTTCCTTTCCAGTGATTAAAGGGTGGCAAGGGAGGCAGGGGTGAGAAAAGTAAAGAAAAGGAAAGGGGAAAGCAGGGAAGCCTTTTTAGATCTAAGAGGTTTCTAGATATGGGAAGCATCCGTAGAGCAAAACTTGGTCTGAAGTGAAAACATGATATGTAATGTACAGTAACTACTGCAAACAGTAATGTAATAATTGATAATATATGATAGGAAACCTGCCTGTTTCATTTCACCTGCTAGCAAAATAAAGATCTTCAAAATACTCTTTTTCAAAGACCAGGAAAATACAGCTTATATGACCTTTTTTTTTTTTTTTTTTTTTTTAAAGTGA
>NDXB01009606.1:0-15928 GCA_002631895.1 Agapornis roseicollis
TCAAAACACAGCTACTAAAGAGAAGAAAAACTGACTGCAACTGCTGAACCCAGGACACCTGTGTAGGGTATAGTTCACGTAAGTGCCATGTTGCCAGCCTCTGAACGGTATTCAGTGCTAGATGCTGTTGTGAAGCCTGAGTGCTATATAAGAGGTTTATGAGAGCAAATCTTTTGCTTACTACTGTTTGGTCATGGAAAAACACTTAAGTACACAAATATATAAGAAGATGCAAATTATGATTTCTGGTGCTGTCATTCTGCTGCATTTCTAATACGACAGGCACAGGTTCAAAGCATGCATAGTGTTGCCATTTACACTGGTCCTCATCCCACTGAAGAAGCTGATAAACAGCAGGAAAGCCACTGCAATGTGTGGCTTGGCCTACTTTAGCTAAAGTCAGCAAAAATGGCAAGAGAGAGAGAGAGAAGGAGAGCTGAGACCTCTCCAAAGGTGACTGCTAGGTTCTGCTCCCCTTGCTCTCCTGAGGCTTTCCTCTGCATTGTGCTTTTTCCAAGCTCCAAAGTGCAGCTATGCTTTAAAAGCCCTACAGAGCCAGAGGCGTTTTTTCCCCTTGCTTTTATTGATTTTACTTGACATGCTGAAGTTGCTTTGCAAAAAGAAGTCCTCTGCTGTGGCCTGTAGTGTAAGGGGGAGGGAGAGCCAGCATCAGCTACAGCATCTGGACTGAGCACTCAAGAATCAAATTCACTTTGCTTTCATGAGTGATCCTGCTGTGTGTGCAAGTGGGATATATTACTCCCGATGGTTGCAGGTTATAACACACCAGAGTAATGGCATGTTTAAACTGTGAAATAGCTTTCTGTATGATCAAATACCATTAAAGATTAGAAAAAAACAGTGGAAACCAGGGTGTTCAGGCTTATAGTCAGATTTTGACTTTCTCAACTGTGTCTGTTCCCTGCGGTGCTCAGAAGCCTACCAGATCTCTGAGCAGCAAAACGCGTCATCCCCTCTCCCCTGTTTACTCTGGTCATACGGTGTGTAAAAGGATGGGTTGTGGATGTTTCTTGGCTCTAGCTCCACAGCGAGGGTCATTCACCAACTCCTGCACTGCCCTTCCATACAGGCCAGAGGAGGACAACTGTCTGAGATAGTGAACAATATCTGTTTGTCATGACACTTCTTCACAGAGCCTAGCATACCTGACTGAGAGAAATACAAGCCCAGATATTCCAATCCCCTTGGTATCATACAAAGCTGCAAGCCTCCATGTTGTCTCAGGAGACCCTCTTTGGTGAGAAAAGATCATCTCATCACAATACCTGACTGTGCTGCATAATGACAGTATCCTATGATGCCGGAAGCTTGCGTCTTCCTAAATCCCTGCAAAATGGTTCAAGGAACTAAGAAGGCTCTATTGTAATCAGCCAGTGATCACTGCCATCTGATAGCTCTGTAGGATCTGCTCTGATTTTCTGTAGCACCTGTGATCTCTTCAACTAAGCATGGACAGAAAGTAACGGTCCTGGGGGAGAGGAGATGACCTTAGAAGAAGAGGTAGCTTTCTGCAGCAACAGGTACAACCCAAATGTGAAGAGTTAGGAGGAGAGGGCAGATGAGGACTCTTCTCCCTACCTCCCAGGCAGACAATGTTTCAGGAACGGTACAAACCTAGCTACACTGGCTGAAAGTATGCTGCAGAATAATGCCCAGCATCCTTGAGTGCCTATGCTGCTTAAATACCAGCCTATTCTCTGACTGGTTTGGCCCATGCCAGTTAGCATGCTCTGAGATGGTGCCCAGTTGGTTTGTGTGACAGCTGGTGCAGTGGCCATGTCCAAAAAGCAGGTTGTGATTACATCAGGTTTGTCTGTCTGCACTTTAAGCAGCTCTCTACTGCTATTCCAGCAGGCTTTCCACCTTCAGACACCCTGCTATGCCCTCACACCATACCCCATGCATGCAGTGGGTAGTTTTGGCTGATATGTTTTTTCTCTTTTATAGATTTATATTTAAAGATTGGAAAAAGTGGAGCAGATTCAAGCTGATGGATGTGACTCTTCTTGTACTTGAGTCTTTTCATCTTATACAACTTTCACTCCACTTTTACTGCAGCAAACTAAACATTGACTTTTTCCTCTATCAGCATCAGGTAAGCACAGTATCCCTTTGTGAATCTATGTAAGCAAACTTTAGCTATTGTACAATTTACCCTTGCATAGTTCTCACTCTATGCGTGTAATACTTTTTTCACATCTACACTGAAGGTTTTCTTGGTGTCTTCTGTCTGGTATTATTATAGGTAACAGGTAAGTAAAATACCATTGCAGAACTTAAGCATAGCTCATAACATGATGGTAAGTTTTGTAGCTACTTTTTTCACAAGTGCGTGCATCACACTCTGAACTCTTCACCAAGTACAGAGGAACCCTGTTTCTTTACATTTAGTTTTGTCTTTACTGTAGCCATTTCCTGTTGTCATCATTACAGGGCAATGCAAGAAAGAAAAGGGGCACCTTTCTCATTAGACTGCCATCATGTTTACTCGTGAAACTTCTGTCTTCCCTGGCTGGCAGTGCTGTATGAAAACATGTGGTACCCCAGGATCCTCTCTGAGAGCTACCACAGTGTCCTGCTGGCTCTGTCTCTGCAAGTACCTCTCCTGTGGTGATGGCAGCAGACATTGGGGCTCAGTGTGGCCCCCTCCCTGCTGGAGCTGAGCGACTGATTCAACATCTGACTCATGAATTTCCTTTTATTTTGATATATACTTTGACTTGCAAGTATAATTTATTGAGAAGGAATTGGCGGTTTAGTGTTAGCAGGGGATGTATTTTGCTTAAAGTCCATTAATGACAAGAGCAGTTTTGCTTTTAAATTCTTGCTCTTTAAGAAGAACTCACAAGATATTTTCTGTGTGGCAGTGCCCTGTGCATCATTCTTTCCTTCCACAGAATAGCTTGGTTTTGGAAGGTGAATCCACAAGAACTAATAAATCAGCACCAAATGCACCTATTCCTTGATTAGTTGCAGCATCAGAAGGATGTCTTACAGCATTTCCACCCGAAGTGTTCTCCCAGGCTAGGGAGCTCAACATTTTACCAATGAACCCTTCACTTGCAGTAATCAGTCTGACCTTTTTATCACCTTTACTAGCAGACATTTGGCTGCTTGCTGCTGACTCAGAAGCTGCTGTCTCAGCTGAGGATACCCTGTTTTGTGAGTCATGTGTTGTCTCTACAGGCGAACTGCTTAAAGGGCACAGTTGAATGCTGGCTGTTTCTGTGCTCCTTGAGCATCATCATGCTGCCAAGAGGATTGGAAAGTGTCAGCAAATGTTGCATGGTATTCAGTTATTTTCCTGGGTGTCCTTCTAAAGCCACTCTAGCTCCCTTTATCAATTAGCATTCATCTGTGATTCCAGTCCATGTATATGGAAGAAGTGGGTGAGTCCTCCTTCCCCGCTGATCTTGCAATGTGTACTGCTGATGTCCCAGCAGTGAGTCACCACAAATTTGTTTGAGTTTGCTAGGTTAAGCTGTGTTTTTCTAAGCCCTTCAAGTGGCCATAGCTGCTTCCTTGATGACTGACTTCAGAGAAATGTCAAGATCAATAAATAGGCATCACACAGAAGTGCTGCCTGCCTGTTCCATGCGTTAACATCTAAGTTCTGCTACTCATTAGTAGACAGAATGTAATAGCACTCAGTGATGGGAAAGGTCACATCTCTGACAAACTGTTAGTGTCAACATTTTTATATAGAAGTATATACCTGTGTATAAAATATGTATGTATGTATGTATACACACACATTTATATGTGTGTGTATATAAATATAAAAGTATATGAATGTGTGTACTTATTGGACTTAGCTCCTGTAGAATAAGGGATGCTTTTTCCCATCTTGTAGTTGTCAGGCACCCATTTTTTTAATATTTAATGTATAATTATAAAAAGTAATCTGCTATAGCTTTTGCCTACAAGTAAGGTGATCAGTTTGCTGCCGGTCACAGTAGTCTTTGTTAAAGAATTATGTGTGACAGATTCCACACAGGAAATGCTTTGTGTTTCTGCTAAGAAACATTGGCTCTTTAGGATATGATTTGCCAAACCAGATTTCATATATATCTGCTTATGAATCTGTCTATGAATTGCTTTCTGGTTTGGTAAAATTGTCAAATCTCTTGGTTTTTCTTTCAGGGATTCATATTTTGCATTTTTCTTTCTTTCTTTCTTTTTTTTTTTTTTTTTTTTTTCCCTCTATTTTCAGGTTTAGACAATGCAGACAGATCTACAGAGAGTGACAACCATGACAACAAACGGTAACATCTTTCTGTTGTTTAATAAAAGTCTGATGCTACTATGTGNTTTTTCCAAATGTGTCCAGAATTACGATGGTTCATTCCTTGCATTTCAAACAGAAATTGGCAACATCTGTTGGCAACAGCAAGTGTTAACAGCAAACATTTGTAAAGATGTATAAAGAATCACAGTTCTTTAAAGGATGCAAAGTATTTGTAGGAAGTTTTACCACTGAAGACACGTGAGACTACTTTCCACAGCGTTACATGGAAGAGCCAATCTGTCCCTTTTTCTAAGCTTATTTGGGATCCGATTGGTTCTTGCTATTGCATCAAATATTGTGGTAAGCCTTGCCTTTGTATGAAATAAACTCTTCTCTCCTACAGCATAAGTAACTATGCAGTAGCAGTGTCTTGTTTAACTATACAACTGAGGTCACTAAAATGGATGTGGACCCTGCTGGTGAACCACCTCAGGAACTTGGCCCAAAGCCAGGCGAAGAGCAGAGTGCAGATTCAGCAGGACTTGTCTGGTGACTCTCTGGTGCTACATGGGTTACCGTGAGCTTGGAGGGAGAAGTGGGAAGAAAGGTGCTGCTGTTGTGCTGGCTTGCTGCCTTCCTCCTGTGCATCTCTGCACCTCCAATGAAGGAGCAGGGGCAGGAAGCATTTGGTGGATTGCTGTTTTTCTGATTATGAGCTCAACTTCAGTTGGCTGGAGGTTAGATTTGATTATAAATGACTTAGCTGTGCAGAGTGGCTGTTCAGAGCATGTAAATTTGGCTGTATGTTACCCTCTGGAGAAGACTCATTGTCTCCTTTAGCTGCAGAAGATGGCTAGGCATACCTAAGGTTAGGTGGTATGAATGTCCTCCAGAGATTTTTAAGCCCTGATAGTGCATTATGGTTATTAAACCTGCGTTGTGCAGTAGGGGCAGAGCAAAAGAGCTTAGCCAATAATCTTGCATTGGGCCCCTGACTCTCACTGGGACCTGGCATGTCTTCTTTTAAATAGAAATCCAGCATCTATTTAAAGACTGCAAATGATGCAGAATACTCCACATCCCTGAGTAAGCTGTTTCAATGATTAATTACCTGCTCTGTTAAAAATTCACACCTCATTTCTAATCTGAATCTGTCTAGCTTCAGCTTCCTAGTGCTGGCTTTTTAATAGCTAGAAGAAAAAAAGACATGAGATCCATCTGTGTCACAGTGCAGCCCCTTGTAAAATGTGATTAAGACACCTTTTAACCTTTCTTTAGATGAACTACACATATAACAATGACTTCCACTGCAAGGAAAGCTTGCATTTTTTTTTTTTTATAGTTCCACTCATTTTTTAGATTCTTTCCTGTGTTATTTATTATCTCTAGCAAGGTGACTTGGGTGCATGCAGTAGCTCTGCACGCTATTCCTGGATCCTTGATGTTTGCAAAAGCCCTCCCCAAGGGGGTAGGAACCAGGTGCCTGCAGAATCCCTTTGGGTTTGAGAGTCCAGCCCCATAGCATAGGGCCTGGCACTCCTCAGATGGATGTCTTAGACCTAGGCAATCCCATGGAGCTGGAGACAGTATTTCCCTTTGCCATGTGGGAATAAAGAATGTTTCATTATTTTTCCCATGAGAATAGATTTTCATGGAACATTTATAAAATTATTTCGTTCCATTTCAGAACTGAAAATGTTTGCCACAGAGCTGGATTTTATGAATACATGCAGGCAGTTTGTCTACTGTGTTCTTTGCTTATGTGTGGGAGAAACCTTCTAAAAGTTTTCTGGACAACAGAAAAATATTCATAAGGTCCTTAATGTGCTCTTCAAAAATGTGTATGGGGGGAAGAGACAGATTTATGAGTAATTGGGGAAAATGGGAACATCAATCCTTTTCACACTCAGACATACCAAGTAATTGAATGTCCTCAGACACCATCAATGTAGATACGAATTGCCTTTGTTTGGTCTGACAGACATTTAGGTGTCTGTCCTCACCTGGGGTTTGGTGACTGTGACTTTGGTTGCAAAGAGCCAGATGATCATTTTATCTAATATATTTTGACTAACGCACACTAGAATCTTGTAGGCAGTTGTGGGGGTTGCCCCATATTATAGGACCATGCAGGTCTGAATGCTGGCACTGTGTGTGCGTTTGCACTGTTCTCCACTTGTGCTGTCCCAGCAATGGCCTGGAAGAAGCTATGCAGACTTCAGCCATCATATGCTTATCCTGGGCTGCACATGGCCACATCAGGCTGCATTTTTAGTGCTCTTTTGGCTTGAAGTCAGTAGCTCCAAGGCAGGGGGTCATGGCTGTAGACTCCCCCATGAGTCTGCAGGGAGCACACACGTCTCAAGCAGTGCTGAGTGGCACTGCTATGCCATTTTGGGGCTGTCTCCTGGGTAAGATATATATATATAGTGGACAGGGTATGCACTGATATTAGCACTTATTTAACTCCTAGGAGTAGCAGATACGGATCTGCTATGTTGCCCTCAGTTTCATGTTGTTACTTACACAAATTATGCCTGAATTAGCTCACATTTGGCAAATGTGATGCACAGATCAATGAATTTCAAATGGTAAAATAGTGTGTTTCATTGCAGGTAGAAAGCTGCCAGTCTCACTGAATGGCTTTATTCAGCTGGCTTGGTCCCAGGTTCTGTAGCTTGGCATGCCCTGATCTCAATGTCTGCTATGCTCTGTGTAAGCCAGGTAATGCTTTAACCATCCTTTCCCTCCTTGCATCTCCACCCTTCTAGTTTATTGGCCTATGTCAAGTGTCTTGATGGACATAGGAAAGAGATGCAAACTTAGGCTAATAAAACTAGTTTTACGTTAGGGCTCTCAACACAGGCTACTTGGAAAGCAGTAGGATTTAAATCAGTGATTTGTAATTGTTAAGTTGATTGACTTACTGTCAGTGTTCTGGTGTAAGAGGTGCTCAGCTCTGCTTGTAAAATACTCAGTTTTGAGTTGCAGGCTTGTTTTGGTTTGGTTTGGTTTTTTTTCCTAAAACTGAGATATCCAGCCTTTCAGTAATTGTTACTTAAAAGTGGATCATTTACACAGCTCTATTTTGCAGTCCAGGGATAAGAAACCTGTAGGCAGAAGCAACCGCTACCAATTGACCTGTTCCTTGCTGTACCACTGAATTCCAGAGGACTTTTAAAACTGAGTTAGATATTGGCCCGATTTCTCTTGTTTTGTTGAGCAGGCTGTGGGTGAAGCATTGATTTTATATAGCAAAGCCAACCACAGGCTGGATACTTTTGCTCTGAAAGTCATTTGACAGAGAGCATTAGATTTAACCTGCCATGATGAAGTTCATGGCCTGTTCCCAGGCAGGTGTGAAAAGCCCTCTGGTAATGCTTGCAAATTGCAAAATATCAAGAGCTGCCTGGGGAAGGGGTGAATACTAAAGTCATGTTCTCCTGAGTAGCAATTTGGTACCTAAGCCAAGTGGTTTTCATTCCCTTGTCTGTGCCTGAGATTGCATCTGAGCCTTACAGAGAGGTGACTCACCTACCAAACTCACAAATCATGAAAGGTGTGTGAAGTCTGACAGCCCTGCAGAGCCTGCACTATGGGAGGAGCGAGAGCTGATCATGTCATTCCCAAATTCACCTTGGGGTAAGGGAGGAGGGACCTGTGGCAAGGTTTGGCCAGATCTCTTCTGTAGTTAATATTGTGTTTTGGTGTCAGTGCACTGCACATGAGTATTTTCTGCAAATCCCCCTTGGATGTCCATTATGTATGTTAAGCAGGAACCAAACAAATAGGCTAGTCTTTTTGTCAGAGTTTGGCTGAATTAATTTTTATCTTGATTGCAAAGAAGCCATGCAAACACGGCACTGTGGCGTCCACGATGAACAAAAATCAAGGACTTAGAATATCCCTCCTTGTGGGTATTTCCACAGCTTCCCTCTTTGCCCTTGCTCTCCATGGCATGTCAAGCTTCTCATTTCACTCAGATCCACTGGTTGTCAAACACTTCAAAGATCATAAGTCTGAGTATGTACTAGAGGACGCTTATAAGGTTGAGATCCAACTGCAGTACTTGGGCTAAAGTTGCTGCTGGACACTTCAGAGCTGCCATGTTATCTTAAGGGGAGGTGTGTTTCCACTGAAAAGGCTGACTGTGAAAGTAGTGGTGTTATGAGGATCAGGCATGGCTTGAATCCTTCAAAACACTTCCTCTGCTTTGCTCTACAGCATGCAGGGGGGCACTGCTGTCAGCTGAGGTGAGACACCTCACCGCTGTCATAGACAGCTTTCTGCTCACCTGATGCACTCTCTTGCTTAGCTCCACGTTTTTGGGTAAATTCCTGCTGCAGGTCTTTGGCTCTGAGCTTCCCATTTTGCTTTATGTATTCCTGTCAGAGTGTCTCCAGCAACCCCACTTGGCTCAGTGAAGTGTCTGCCATGATGCATGATGCTGTCTCAGTTTTGAGACAGCCACAGTCCCTCTGGCCTGAATGCCAGGACAGTGTCTTGTTTTAACAGAATCAAAATGCTGAGTGGTTGTAGGAGCTGTTCCTGAATGCATCTTTGCTTCTCTGCTGCCCACTAAGTTTGGGCATTTTTATTTGTTTGTTTGTTTGATCTGGAGCTGAATCTCACAGGTGGCTTAAAAAGTAAGTGGCAGGAAAAATAAACACGAGGCACTTCCTTTTTTAATCTTTTCTGGTAATCACGTAAAGGAAGGGAGGTTGTAATGACTACAGCTAGTAAGTTGTTGTCCTGGTGAGAGTGAATAGAGTGATTGTGGAGGAAATGTTAGCCTTGCTAACTCTTTCAGGGTCTTTTTTAATTTCATACCCATTTCATCTTGGTGACCAATGCCTGCTGCCGAGAGCAAATCTGTTGAAGGCTCAGGACTGCCTCCTCTTCCCTTGTGGTGTGATGTATCCTCGATAGTTGTCATCCTGAAGTGCTCTGGCAGAACTAGGATAAGACTTACTCCTCATTCCCTCTTCCTACCCTATTGCTCCTAAAATGCTTTTAGGCCTTCATCTGTCATCACGAAGAAGGACACACACACTGTTGTGAGGTGAGAGATAAAAAGAAAGGAAGGAAATAGTTTTCCAGGCTGTCTGTATTGGGAGCTGGCAGTGGCAGCCAGCATCATGGAGCAGAAGAGGTATATTTTGGTCAACTAAGCCATTCTTCTGTGAATCATCTTCCCTTTTCATTCAGTTCCATTCTGGTCCAAGAAGCCATCAACAAACTCAATAACTCAACGAAAACAAACCATATATCTGCTCGATAACAGACAATTAAATCTGTAGCATCCTGTTTGTGAGCTGTATAGCTGTGGATTGGTTCCATATAGTTAGGGATCCTGCCAAAGACTCTTCAGAAGTGACTAATGATTCTGTGTGCATCAGTTTTTGGCACCTGAACACCCACCCCCTGAAAGTCTCATCCATTATACATACTGTTATAGAACAGGCAGCCTAGTCCTGCCTCATCAGGGCAGCTCTCTAGTTTCCAGGGGGAACAGATTAAGCCTTTAGTCTTCTCTCTTCTTGTGTTTACTAAGAGCATGCCATAAACACTGCTGTCCCAGTGTGTAAACCATCAAAATTCATCGGGATATCAGTATAGCCCTATTCAGTATTAGGATTGTGAAGGATTAAAAAAGACTTTGTTTTTAATTTATTTGTTTTCAGCATAACTGATAAAATTTTATCCAAATGCCATTTCATTCAAAAAATATCCATTCATGTGATTGATACATATTTCTCTCTGTTGCTTGCATAAATTTAGCTATTAAGAATAAAGCAGTGGGCTGGAGGGAACCAAAACAATTTCCCTCGCTCATCCCTCTTTCACCAGCAAGCCAATGTTGTTTTGTACAGTCCTTTGCTGCATGTTTTTCTAAATACCAGCACTGTGGAACAACTGGGAAATCTGCCACTGTGATCAGCAGAGCCAGGAACTTACCTCAGGTGCCTTGAACCCACTTCTGCAGATGAAGATATTCTGCCATGATGGAAACAAGAGCCTGACCCATCTTCCTCTGACCCATCTTCTTCTGTTCCAGCTTTCCTACCAAACACAGATGTAGGGCTGGAAAGATAGTGACTTCAGCACACAGCTCTGCATGCCAGGAAGCCCAGGGCTTTGAGCTCCCTGCTGACCAGCCTGGCTGCTGTCACTGCTGCTTTGTGAACAGGGCCTGGGGGTGTGTGAGGGAAGCTGTTATCTCCAAGCAGCTTCTACATCGACACTGAACACCATTGCTCCCCCCATGATCTGCAAGCTGCAGCTCTCAGGGCCCTCTGCCTGACTTCCAGCCCCATCTTGCCTCCTAGACTTGGTTTGGTAGGAAAGGATGTGTTTGTGGAGCATCCTTCATCCCTGGGGTGGTGTAATGCAATTTTGCCTATACTTGTGAGATGCCCTGAGCCTGCAATGCGTGATGTGAAACTGTGGACCTGAGAGTCATGGTTCATTTTGCAGCAAAGTCAGTCTTGTGCTGCAAGAACATTGTTACATTAAGCAAAAGATCATCGGACACCTCAGAATGGACTTCACTAGTTAGATCTCTTACATAAATTTAATGAGGAATGGCCAGTGTTTTTGCAAAGCCAGTTGATGATTATCTTCTGGGCTTGACATTTCTACAAATGGATTAATACAATTTATTGTTCTGTGGAGAAGACCTTCTGTGCAGAGAAGCCAATTTCACTTTCAGCTCCATGTGGGAAATAATACCCAGCATTATTTCTAGAGACAACTTAATTTAAAGTCAAAGATAATTTCAAATATAATTCAAATTCTTGCAAATCTTTGGTCTTCTGCCTGGCTAAAAATACAGTTATTTACTTAACTTTGTGATTAAGGTGAAAGCATCTCTTTACTGTAGAAGAGTTGTTGCCCTTTAGGGAGATAAGATTTGAATTCTGAGTATCATTAATTCTTTTTATAAACTACCTTCCAGTTAAATACATTTGAAACCCACAAACATTGTACTTCTGTTTCCTAGCCACATATCCTGCACACTCTGATCTGCAGATAATATTGGGTCTCTCATCTCCATTATGGAATTATTTGCTGAATTCTTATCCTCCCTCAAGTACTGGCAACAGAAGGAAACTCTTCTAAAAGGTTAAATTATTGCCACAGAATGGTTTATGTATGTATGTATGTATTTATTTATTTATTTTTTTTACTGTTTGTGATACTCAGAAAGACCCCAAGCCTGGTGGCTATAAGGGAATTTTAAAGTTCAATTTAAGCAAAATAAATGCTTCAGTATCAGTCATGTTTTTATTGAAAGTAGATGAAAACCTATTAGGTAATTATGGAAAAAATGGCTGTCCTGGGCCCTTGCTAAGCTGTTATATATTTATACGAGCTGGTGAACTGCCCTTAACGGGATCTCAATGCTATTGAAAAGCAAAGCCCAAGGAGTCTTAGCAAGGCATTAGGTATACAGTTATTCTTACCATACTCGAGATTAAAGTATTAGTGTTCTTACAAACTCTATTATCTTTTGATACTGCAAGATTCCTTTACTAGACAGTTGATATTAAAAACATTTTTCTGTGTTTGGGTACTTATTTTTTGCATGAGTTTTCATTGCTGCCATGTTCAAGCACTGTGTCTGACTTTTTAAAATAAAATTATTTCCTTGAAATTCCTGCTGGCCCATGCTCTTATAAGCTTTGCTGCACAACATTTATGCGTAAGGACAAATGTGATTCATGATCCTTTAAAGCAAAATAAGCAGTCCTTTTCTGTTCACATACTGTTTGTTACTGCCTCAGTATATCTACTAAATGGGCAGATTTAGTTGACATTCCATGAAACAAGGCAATTGGGCAGAAAATGGCATTCCTGGCTCTACATGGAAAAAAAACCCTCTGTTTTTCTCTTGAAATGCCTACAAAGCAAGCACTTGAACCATACCTTTTCACTTTTTGTGTGTGAGGATCTTTGGCTGGGCAGTCCTGCCCCACCCCCCCCAAATTCTGTGATGAAGCATTACCATCTCTTTTTGAATGTGAGGTACATAACACGGTCGCGCAGCGTTGGCAGAAGAGTTGGACCAACAGAATCTGCCCTTATCATCCAAATTAATGTTCTTACCCAGTTGTGGAGATCTGACCAAAATGCTTGCTGCCTGTCCAAGAGAGTGCATCTTTTTCACAAGTCTTGTTGTCACAGAACCATCCTGCATGTCTAGCTTCCAGGCATGCAATTTCCTATTTCTGAGGCTGACAGATTATCAGGAACTCAGATGTGAAGCCCAATATTATTATTTTTTTTTTTTCCCCAGTAAAGAGCATTAGCTGGAGGAATCAATGACCAAAGGGAATGATGGATTCATCATCCCTTGATATCTTCATAACCAGTCTGAGTGCTTTTCTGAAGGGTACTCAAAGGTGTGTTGGTTGAGTCTGTGCAAGGAAAACAGGGCGACCCTTTGTGGCTTGTTTATGAATGGGTTGAGTGCAACTACTCCGAGTGCCTCTTCTGGCCCTGAGATCCAGGAGCTAAGGACCAGGCTCCCTAGGGAGGTATATCTTGTCTCATGTCCAGAGTGTCACTTTGCTTGCACAGTGCCGCCAGTGCCTGGCAGTGCAGTGAAGGGGGCAGTGCCACCAAAGTCTCTTGGTGCACAGGGTGACAGTGCCCAGGTGTTGGGGACAGCACTGGAGGGGCCAGGGAAGAGAGATGAGCCAAAGGACTTCAGACCATGTTGGATAGGGCTTTGAAGAGCCTGGTATAGTGGAAGGTGCCCCTGCCTGTGGTAGGGAATTGGAAATAGATGAACTTTAAGATCCCTTCCAACCCAAACCATTCTATGATTCTATGACTTAGTGCAGCTGTGACTGGGCTGCTTCTGCCCTGTGTGATGTGTTGGCTCACTCTCTTTCTGAGTTGTGTCACCTATATTCATTACCCTTCTCACTGCCTCTGTTTCATGCTGTCCCCATCAGCACCTTTTTATCTTCTCAGTGTTTTCCAGTTCTCTACTAAATTGTCCCACTCTGCCAACTAATGTGCCTTTCTCTACCCCCATGTATCACACTCCGCTCATCTACCACTTTCCCTCTCCTGTTTCCATGCTGCCTACCTAGGCTGTAAACTCCTTTGGGTTCTGCTACTTTGTGGGTAGTAGTAGGATTGGGGTTTAGATTAGTTCTGTAGGGATGCACAGAAATATGCATTATCTGACATGTTTATTCCAGTGTGGACCATGAGGAGCTAAGTCCTTGAAATAAAGGTAGATAGATCCCATTTATCTACATTAATGCTTCTCTACATGCTCATTAATTCTTGGTGCCTTAGGTCCCACTGTAGAAAGTGTGATTAATAACAACAACAGTAATAATTTGCAAAGATTTTTAATTTAGGAGAAAAAAGGCAAAGAGAATCTAAAACCTGATAAGTTATTATGCAGATCGTAGGGCTGAAAGTTACACTGAAGTTAAAGTTGTGATGAAAAGTTTTTAATTCTGCACTGTTCTGGTTTTGTACATTTCAACAAAGGTTTCTTTCTGGGGTCATGTTTTATACTTGAATCCACCACCATGAGAGGACTGCTCTTCTTATTATCAGCCACTGGCCTATGATGTAGCAGTGGGAATAGGAACAATTTTAAATATGATGGTGCATCCCACAAAGTTTCCTTGCTTGAGCAGAAGGAGAGATCATGTACTACAGCATTGCAAGCTGGGGTCCAGCACTCCTTTTCTCTGTAGTAGCCTGATCATACTTTCTCCATCTGTCATGGTTTAAACCCAGCCACGCAGCTCGTTCACTCACGCAACCCCCCTTTCTTGCCCTTCCCTGCTTCCAGAGGGATGGGGAGGAGAATCAAAAGAATGCAATTCCCACAGGTTGAGATAAGAACAGATTAGTAACTAAGGTATAACACAAATCACTACTGCTACCACCAATAATAATAATGTGTTGTGGTTTAAACCCAGCCACACAGCTGGCTGTTTATCTGGGGGGGGAGCTTGGGCTAAGGTTCTTGTTCCATTGTACTTTATGGCAATGACTTGTAATACAATAGAGTCATTGATCATGAAACTGATCTGGTTTATGTTCCCAGTGTGGTCACCACCTTTATACTTTGGGAGGTATATAATAGCTGTGCTTGGCAATTACACTTCTTTTTTCTCCTTCTGGGGTGGTCAACCTGTGAAGGAGACACTCTTTTACCCTCTCAGTCCTCCCCCCAGACAATTTACAGCATCGCACCAACCACCAACAGAATACCTCCTCTGGTATGGCAAATTGCACGACATAATGGCATAATTAAATGGCAAATGGCACGACATAATGATAAAGGAAATATCAAGGGAAAAGAATACAGCATCTCACCAATCACCGACAGATGACTCACAACACTGCACCAACCACCAACAGATAACTTGTGACACCCCAACCCAACCGAGTGCTGACCGACCAACTCCTCCAACCATCCTGTCCTGGGTTCAGCAATAGCAGTCAGTTTTTCTCCTTCTTAGTAGCTGGTGTTTTGACTTAACCTGGGAACAAAACTGATAACAGGGTTGGTTTTAATTACTGCTTGAATATTTTGTTCTGACCAAGGACTTTGTGAGCCTCATGCTCTGCCAGGGAGGAGGGGAGGCCGGGAGGAAGCAGGGACAGGACACCTGACCCAAGCTAGCCAAAGAGGTATTCCATACCATAGCACATCATGCCCAGGATGTAACTGGGAGTTATCTGGAAGTGTTAGTTCTCTCTGGGTTGTTGGATGAAGGATTCGGTTGGTGGTTGGTGGGGTGTCGTGAGTTACCTGTCGGTGGTTGGTGAGATGCTGTATTCTTTTCCCTTGTTATTTCCTTTATCGTTATTATTATTGGTGGCAGCAGCAGTGATTTGTGTTATACCTTAGTTACTAAACTGTTCTTATCTCAACCTGTGGGAGTTGTATTCTTTCGATTCTCCTCCCCATCCCTCTGGAAGCAGGGGAGGGCAAGAAAGGGGGGTTGAGTGAGTGAATGAGATGCGTGGCTGGGTTTAAACCATGACACACCCCAAGAGCACTCGCCCTTCCGGGTAACTCCCAGTTACATCCTGGGCATGACGTGCTATGGTACGGAATACCTCTTTGGCTAGCTTGGGTCAGGTGTCCTGTCCCTGCTTCCTCCCGACCTCCCCTTCTCCCTGGCAGAGCATGAGGCTCACAAAGTCCTTGGTCAGAACAAAACATTCGAGCAGTAACTAAAACCAACCCTGTTATCAGTTTTGTTCCCAAGTTGAGTCAAAACACAGCACTGCACCAGCTACTAAGAAGGAGAAAAATTGACTGCTATTGCTGAACCCAGGACACCATCCAGGGGACAGAGAAAGCAAAATGGTGCCCCTGGGTCTCAGCAATCTGGTCTCACCCCTGCTGGCCCTGGGATCGAGTGATCCTGATATGTTTTCTGAAGTACACTGCTGTTTCCCTACTGCTGACTTCAGTAAGAGAAGCAGCAAGGGTCACTCTGGTGTGCAGCACTTGTGAGTATGTGTGTGAACTCTAGCTAAGAGAGGGGAGAGAGATAAAATCAGACATGCCAGCAACAGTGGCTACATTTCCTTTTCCTGCTATGTCCCTGAACAATTGCAGCTGCTCCTTCTTTTTTTTTTTTTTTTTTTTTTTTAACCTTATTCTCCCTCCCCCCCCATCCCTCC